>PVJC01004630.1:0-62858 GCA_004026665.1 Murina feae | reverse complement strand
GGAGCTGAGCTGAGGGGCTCAGCTTCACTTTCTCTCCTGCCGCAATGGAAAGGGCTGTTTACTCAGGTCCGGGAGTGGCGGCCGCCATGTTGGCTGGGCTAATTTGCATACAGCCGCTCTGATTGGCTGGTGGGCGTGGCTTACCCTGTCTCGGAGAAACGGTTAATTTTAATATTTCGCTTTTATTAGTTTAGATTTACATCATTGAAATGCTATTTCAGGAAAGAGTGAAGTTGAAGCTATGTTGTACCCGCTATGCTTAACTAAAAAAACTCATTTTATAATACTATTGTCACCCATTAAAAAATATGACATTTTCTCTATTAGTCAAGGCATAGTTTAAATTTCCTAATTTAAGTTTAATGGTTTTCTTCATACAGAGTCAATGCACTTCTCATTAAATTGCATTCTAAAATATGCAGTTTTTTCTTGTTATTTGGAATGAAATTTCTTCATTGTATTTGCTAGCTAGTTATCTACTTGGTGATATTACTTCAGTATATTTAACATATCTGCAAAATTTAAACTCATTAATTTTATTTTTTCTACACTGATTCTTTTAGATTTAATTAAGTACAACCATTTTGTCAGAATAATATTTTGCCTCTTCATATATTGTTATTTATTTCTGTTCTGCATCTGTAAAAAATATTTGACATCATCTTAACTAATAAAAGTGTAATATTGAAATTAACCATTTCTCCGAGACGGGGTAAGCCACCCCCACCAGCCAATCAGAGCAGCTGTATGCAAATTAGCCCAGCCAACATGGAGGCCGCCACTCACGGACCTGAGTAAACGGCAGCTTCCATTGCGGCAGGAGTGAAAGTGAAACTGCCCTCGCTCCGATTAAACTGGCTCTAGCGAAACACAAGTTTGAAACAAAATAACAATCATAGAATCCTTGGGAGCTGAAGGAAACAGCAAGCCTAAAAGTAGCATTGTCTCATTATAGACACCATGAGGTGAAGCAGAGAGGAGGCTTCGTTAGCTGGCTTAAAGGAACAGTGTATCAATTATAGAAGATAAACAAACCCCAGAAACCTGCGTCCAGCCAGCCTTGCTGGGACATTGGGTCATTGGGAGCTGTGGGTAGCCTTAAAGCCTGAAAGCGCCAATAAGCCCGTCACCCACACTAGCCACAACCCAATGGGGTGAGGGATGTTTCTGGGGGGCTTGGCCAGTCTGCAAACAGCCATCAGCCCCTTACCCAGCCTGGTCAGGCATGCCAGGAGGTGGACATCCCCAGAGGGGTCCCAGACTGTGAGAGGGCACAGGCCAGGCTGAGGGACCTCCCAAGTGCACAGAGCGGCTGCAGGGCGGAACAGTGCAGGACCCAGGACCCATGAGTGGGAAAGAGGCAGCAGGGCTGGCGGCCTGCTTGGCGGCTACCCAGGCCTTTTGTGGGGCACAGGGGAGCGGGAAAGAGGCGCTGGGGGCCGAGGGCCTGCTTGCCAGCTGCCCAGGCCCTTTGAGGGTCATCGGGGAGCGGGAAAGAGGCGGCAGGGGGTCTCGGCCTGCTTGGCGGCTTCCCAGGCCCTTTGCGGGGCACCAGGGAGCAGGAAAGCAAGACTGAAGTGGCTGGGGTCCTGCTTAGAAGCTCCCCAGATCCCTTAGAAGCACTGGGGAGCGGGAAAGGAAGGCAGCAGGGGACTGGTGAATGGGAAAGAGTCAGCGGCCTGCTTGGTGGCTCCCCAGGCCCTTTGGGGGGCACTGGGGAGCGGGAAAGCAAGCTCTTGGGGGCTGGGAGCCTGTTTGGCAGCTCCCCAGGTCCCTTCCGGGGGTCAGGGAGCAGGAAAAGCCTGGCCTGACCACAAGGCAGGGTTTTCCCTGCTTCCTGGTGGCTGGAGGAAGATGGGCAGTAGGCAAGCTTGGGAGGCAGGCAGCACCCAGCCCTGGTCACAGCTCAAAAAAAGAGAACAACATGCAGGGGATGGCAAGAGTCTGAGAAATCAACATAGAGGGGGTGCCTGCTCCAAGCCTGGGGGCAGGCCCCCAGCAGGTAGACACACACAGGAGGACTGCTCCGAGCCTCAGATGCAGCTGGGGGCAGGTCCCCAGTGGCCACACACACACACACACAAAAGGCACCTGGCAGACTGGGGCCATCATAGGACATCCACTGAGGGGTTCCAGACTGTGAGAGGGGGCAGGCTGGGCTGAGGGACCCCCACCCTCCCCCCCATGCACGAATTTCATGCACCGGGCCCCTAGTTTAAAATAATATTGATAACTAATATTCTTATTTTGCTCCTAAGTTTGCAGGGAATACTTTTAGTAGGGTTCTATTATTTGGTATAATATTGATTTTTATTTTTAAATAGCTCATTATTTAAAAAATTATTTTAGGAAAGGCTCAAAAACTGAGAAGTCATGTTCAAAGGATGCAAATGCCAGCTTTAAGGAGGCTCCCTCTGTACAAATTTCAAACAATTAGACTATTAAATAACTAATGAAAGAAATGGATTAAAAGAATAATCCATGAGTTCAACAAAATAATATAAAAGAATTAGTGAGAAAAAAGGGTGGTGGGACTGTGCTTCTTTAAAGAATGCCAGCTAATAAATGTAGAAAAAGTAGAAATGGAAAACCACCTTTATTTACAACTAGAAGCCTGGTGCATGAAATTCGTGCATGGAGCGGGAGTGAGAGGTGGGAGTGGTGTCCCTCAGCCCAACCTGCACTCTTTCCAATCTGGGACCCCTTGAGGGATGTCCGACTTCCCATTTAGGCTCGGTTCCATGTTGGGATCGGGCCAAAATGGGCAGTCAGACATCCCTTTCACAATCCAGGACTGCTGGCTCCCGTCTTCTCACCTTCCAATTGCCCCTAACCACTCCTCAGTCAGCCTGATCAATGCCTAACTGCTCCTGTGCCAACCTGATTGCCCCTAACTGCCCTCTCCCTGCCAAGATGGTCTCTCCCAACTGTTCTCCCCTGCAGGCCTGGGTCCCCCACAACTGCCCTCCCCTGCAGGCCTGGGTCACTCCCAACTGCCCTCCCCTGCAGTCCTGGGTCCCTCCAAACTGCCCACCTCTGTAGGCCTGGGACTCTCCCAACTGCCCTCCCCTGCCAGCCTCGTCCCCCCAACTGTCCTCCCCTCCAGACCTGGGTCCCCCCCTAACTGCCCTCCCCTGCAGGCCCGAGTCCCTCTCAACTGCCCTCCCTTGCTGGCCATCTTGTGGCGGTCATCTTTGACCACATGGGGGAAGCCATCTTGTGACAATTTGCATATTACTCTTTTATTAGATAGGATTGTAATAACTGATTTAGGCAACAGTCACCAATTGCTGCTGAAATTATTGGGTAAGGGACTGTTTGGAAGCAATGTATTTGCATGGTCTTAGAGTATTACTTCACAGATTACTAATTAATGAGAAAGGAAAAAGTACCTTTAAAATGGAGAAATCTGCCAGATACCATCATAACTAAATGATTAAACTTCACAGCACTGCAAAAGAATAGTTTGGCAATATATGGCTTCTAATATGATGCACTTCAGTAGGAAAATATGTCAGTTTTGTTATATTCCTACCAACAATGTTGAACCTAAATCTAATCATGAGGAATTAGACACATTCAAATTCAATAACTAGACTTTTCTAAAATGTCAGTCATATGCAAAACTAATCAAGACTGGAGAATTATTCTAGGTGAAAGGAGAATAAAGATTGGCTGGATCCTAATAAAAAACAACATACAGTGAAATGATTAAGGATGTTTTGGACACAAAAGCCAATGTGGGTTGAATATTATATCACACTAGAGACCCAGTGTGCAGATTTGGGCACCGGTGGGATTCCTCAGCCTGGCCTGCGAGTATCAGTGGACCTCCGCTCGGACACAGCCTGGTCTTACCTGACAGCTCATTAGGCTCTAACACGTCAATCTCTGGAGCATCAGGCATCCAGGTAGGAGCCGAGCCTTGGCTGGGCGCCATGCTGTTCTTGCTCATCCCAGCCCCACTGTGCCTGTACGGGCATGCAGGGGTAATGTCCACGGGAGAGGCTCCCGCTGTGACAGCTGTGGTCGCAGCCATGAGCCTGGAGTCTGGCACCCCATTTTTCAGCTGTGCAATGCTCCTGCTGTGGGAGCACACTGACCACCAGTGGGCAGCTCCTGCATTGAACATCTGCCCCCTGGTGGTCAGTGTGTGTCATAGCTACTGGCCAGTCATCCAGTTGCTTTTATATATATGCTAGGAGCCCAGTGCACAAAAATTTGTGCATTCGGGCGGGGGGGGGGGTCCCTCAGCCCAGCCTATGCCCTCTTGCAATCTGGGACCCCTTGGGGGATGTCCACCTGCTGGTGTGCCTGGCCAGCCTGGGTGAGTGGCTGATGGCTATTTGCACCGAGGCTGGCTGGAATTTATTTAACTCCTAAAGTTGAAACTTTGTTGCTTTAACCAGAGCCCTGGTCGGGTTGCCCCTGACAACCCAAGCTCCCAGCGCTTCCTTGAGCCCAAGGCTGGAAGCAGGTCTCTGGGGTTTATCTTCTATAATTGAAACTTTGTTGCCACAGCTGGCCTGGGCAGACAGGAACCTCAGCTTCCTGCATCACCAGGGCAAACCTCCTGCTTTTTCCAGCTCCATGGCTGCCAGCCGCCATCTTGGTTAGTCTGCATATAGTCGCTCTGATTGGCTGGTGTGTGGCTTGGCTGGTGGGCGTGACTTAGGTGTCTTGGAATGATGGTTAATTTGCATATTACGCTTTTAGATTAGATATATGTGTGTGTATATGTATATGTATATATGTGTATATGTATACACACACACACACACACACACACACACTAGGGGCCCGATGCACAAAAATTTGTGCACTTGGGGGGGGGTCCCCTCACCACAGCCTGTGCCCTTTCACAGTCTGGGACTCCTCAAGGGATGTCCACCTGCTGGTGTGCCTAGGCAGCCTGGGTGAGGGGCTGAGGGCCATTTTTAGGCTGCCCACAGCTCCCATTGACCCAATGTCCCAGCGAGGCTGGCTGAAATCAGGTTTCTGGGGTTTATTTATCTTCTATAATTGAAACTTTGTTGCCTTGAGCAGAGGCCACAGCCTGCCTGCGCAGGCAAGGAAGCTTCCTATTTGCTTGAGCTCTGTGGCTTCTATAATTGAAACATTGTTGCCTTGAGCAGAGGCCTAGCTGGCCTAGGCAGGCAGTTTCCTCCGTAATTAAGGTGACCAGACATCCCGCTTTTGGCGGCACAGTCCCGATTTTTAACAATTTGTCCTGCGTCCTGTGGCGTTTTCAAAAAGTCCCGATTTTTGGAAAGAATGCACGACAAGCTAGGGAATGACTGGAGAACAGGAAGGGAATATACTGTTTTTGGCGGTCAAGCGGTCAATGGTGTCCCACTTTACCAATGTTAAAATCTGGTCACCTTATCCATAACGGAAGCCTCCTGTTTGTTCTAGCCCCTTGGCTGCCGGCCTCCATCTTGGCTGGGTTAATTTTCATACAGCCATTCTGATTGGTTGGTGGGCGTGGCTTTGGTAGTGGGTGTGGCTTGGGTGTCAGAGTGAGAGTCAATTTGCATATTACTCTTTTATTAGATTAGTTAGATAGATAGTTATATTAAATATCAATGTTAAATGTCTTGAATATGATACTTATATTATCACAGTTGTGTAGAGAATATCGTGTGCAATAAGCTTTTTTAAAAAATATATTTTATTGATTTTTTTTATAGAGAGGAAGGGATAGAGAGTCAGAAACATCGATGAGAGAGAAACATCATCTATCAACTGCCTCCTGCACATCCTCTACTGCGGATGTGCCCACAGCCAAGGTACAGGCCCTTGACTGGAATCGAACCTGGAACCCTTCAGTCCATAGGCCGATGCTCTATCCACTGAGCCAAACCAGTTAGGGCTGCAATTAACTCTTAAATGGTTCAGAAACAATGTGCATTTATATGTGTGTGTATATATATGTACTAGGGGCCCGGTGCATGAAATTAGTGCACGTGTAGGTGCGGGAGAGGGAGGGCAGGCGGGGAGGTCCCTCAGTCTGACCTGCACCCTCTCCAATTCAGCCGCCCTCAGGAGATGTGCTACTGATGGCTTGGGCCCACTCCACGTGGTTCTCTGCTCTCTGCCGGGCCTGTCTGCTCCACACCACAGGGATGGGCAAGCAGGCCCTGTTGGGTGCTGCCTGCGGGCCAATTGCCTGCTCCCTGTCCGCCCCACTTGCCTGCTCTCTGGTGGATGCAGCCACCGCCCAGCAGTCTGTGCTGGGTGCTGCCTGTGGGTCCCCATTGCTTACTCTCTGGTCGCCCTGCTTGCCTGCTCCCCAATCACCGCTGCCACCACCCAGCAGGCCCTGCTGTGTGCTGCCTGCTGGTCCAATTGCCTGCTCTCTGGTCTCCCACTTGCCTGCTCCCCCATGGTGGCCACCACTGCCCAGCAGACCCTGTTGTGTGGTGCCTGCAGCATGCTTGTCTGCTAGGGGGTCACCACAGTGACCTCCCAGAGATTCCTTGCTCCCCCATGGCGACACAGCAGGCCTTGCTGGATGCTACCTGCAGTCCTATTGCCTGCTCTCTGATCACCCTGCTTCCCTGCTCCCTGTCGCCACTGCCACCGCCCAGCAGGCCCTGCTATGTGCTGCCTGCCGCCCCCACTTGTCTGCTCGGGGGTCATCATGGTGACCTCCCAGCAGGCCCTGCTGGGTGCTGCCTGTGGTCTAATTGCCTGCTAGGCTCCCATTGCCAGGTTAATGCCGCCAGCATCCTGCCCCAATGCTATGGGCACCGCCATTTTTGTCCCAGAGTGATGGTTAATTTGCATATTATTCTTTTATTAGATAGGATATCTATATAAATAAGTGTACATGTATGTACACACATACAGATATGCATACACACATAAGTACATACCCATGAAACTGGGTAAAATGTGTGTTTTCAATGATTGGGAGGGACTACTGGGACTTTCTTTAAGTTTAAAATTTTTCAAAAAATTGTTGGAAACTTGAAATACATTATTGTAACTTTGATCTATAACACCATAAAATTTAAATTTAGCTATTCTATACTTACAACTATATCTCCTTTGCAATAATTCTCTAATAATTTCTTATTGTTCATGATTTTTTCAACCTATATAAGAAATTGTGTATGTGTGTGTGTGTGTGTGTGCATGTGTTTGTGTACACATATGCATTTGTGAGAGCCTTTAGTGTCTCTACTGAATTCCTGTTCCCCAAGGAAACTCCTCAGCATGTGTTATTTTTTATTGGAGATTCTGCTCTGTCATAAATATCCTAAACTAAAATGTTCTTTTCTTCTTTAAAAAATGGTACCATTTATTAGCCGTTCTTGAAATGTTATCCTAAATTGGCCTAAACTTTATACCAAATATTTTCGACTTGGTGCAAAATGAATGTCTTTATGAACTGCTCACATATTGTAGAATAAAATAAGCATGAGGAATTATCACATGAGCCTTTTGGAAGTTCAAGGTCACCGATACATAAAAAATAGTCTGATGTACAGTTTCTTCTCTTAATATATTAACAATTTTTAAATGTTTATCATTGAGTCTAAATCCCATCATAGTCTGATTATGGATTGTCAGTCTCATTTGGTCAGTGTAGTGCTAAACTTGGGAAAAAAAGTCCTTCAATTGGATTCAGAAATCCTAGAAGACCCAGTTCTGCCACTAACTACATTGAACTAATGCTCAGGTATTTTGTTTGGTCATTAAAGTGTGGGGGTCAGTTTGGTAAACTAAAAATTTCATTAGACCAGATATGTAGGTAACAACCATCAATTTAACAGTCTATTCTAGCATAGAGTTGGCTATGCTTCCTTTATTGTGTGGTATCGGCAGCTGTTCACTCTCAAACTAACTAAAAAGCTTGCTCGTTTTATCACACAAATTCTCTTCAACACTCTAGGTGACATTGGGCTTGAGAAATAGGTGGTATGGCCCTACCCGACTTGGCTCAGTGGATAGAGTATTGGCCTGCAGACTGAAGGGTCGCAGGTTTGATTCTGGTCAAGGGCACATGCCTGGATTGCGTGCTTGATCCCCAGTGGGGGGCGTGCAGGAGGCAGCCAATCTATTCTCTCTCATCATTGATGTTTCCATCTCTCTCTTCCTCTCCTTTCCTCTCTAAAAATTTAAAAAAAAATTTTTTAATAAAAAGGAATAGGTGGTATGACTTGCAGATTCTTTATTCTTATAATAATTCATTCAATGATTTCATGATTGATGCTTCCCTTTTACACATAAAGTTCAACTCTTAGATAATGGCAGGTACATTTAATTTCACCTCAGAATCTTGCCTGTGGAAAACTTTCTTGTTTATAGTTACCTAATCTGAAATTTGTGCTATTGATATATTTGGCATTTGCTGTTAACTGTTCATCTCCAGTTAAAATATTGTTGACATCCCCAGTTTTTATTAGAGGATAGAGGTGCTTAAAGTGACATGCATTGTGGAACCTTTCAGAAGAATGTAAGTAGCCTCAATTCACCTTACTCTGTTGGTATAGCCACTTTTCAGTTTGAAAGGGGCTGCTAGGAAGAGTAGAGCAGGATGGTGGAACTGGATTAATAAATGATGGTTATCCATCTCGTTGCTTTTGTACCCCATTTTTCTTCTCTCTGCAGATGACTATATAGCATATGGTAACTATAACTCAACACACAATTTTGATTCTTTTCTACTTTTTAAACTATTTGATTATTACAAAGTAATATGTGTTTTTTCTTTTAGAAAATATAGAAGAAAAAAATCACATGTAACTACATCACACAGAAGTATCATTTTGGTATTAATCCTCCTAGTTCTTTCTCTTGAGGTATTTTTTAGTTTTTGTTTATTAAATTTAGAGAGAGGAAGGGGAAGGAAGGAATGGCGAGAGGGTGAGAAGGGAGAAGAGAGAGGGAAAGAGCCGAAAGAGAGAGAGAGAGCGAGAGAGAGAGAGAGAGAGACTTGTTTTTCTATTTATTTATACATTCGTTGGCTGCTTCTTGTATGTGCCCTGACTGGAGGTTGAACCCACAGCCTTGGCATATTGGGAGGATGCTCTAACCCACTAAGCTACCTGGCCAGGGCAGGATTTTCAGTGTTTAAATGAGATCTATTGTATATGCCGTTTTGTTACCTGAAATTGTTTTATTAACAATATATTGTGGACATCATTTCCAGCTTATTTTATTTTCTTCTGCACTATTTATTTCATATTGCTGTATAATATTATTTAATTGCTCCATGTCTTATTTAAACAGCTTCCTCTTGTTTATTTAAAAATTTTTATTACACTAGTACTCTGATGACATGGATGAAATAAATATTTGGGTACAATTTCTTTTGAATGAAAATCACAATAGCTAGGTCAAAGAGGATGGAAATTTTTAAAATTGGGATACATATTGCTCAACTACTTTTTTAAAGTACTTTATATTTAAAAAATAGTTTAATGTAGTACTATTTAGAGAAAACCAGTAAGGAAGACGGTTGGTTTAAATACTGTCTGAGAACTTTAGATAACCTCTTAGCAATCTGTGAATTTGGTGCTTAATGGTCTGGAGGTGAGAATGAGTTAGTTACTACTTGCTATCATTAGGAATAATATTAAGAATTTCCAATATAAATCGAAAGTACTATCTATGTAGCAGCAGACACCACTTTACCAGTATAAAGGCTTTGATCTTCATAGGAAATGATTTGGTTAATGTATTTTTCTCTTTTTTCCCCCAAATGGGGATTTTTTAAAATTCTTACCCAGGATATGTTTTCACTGATTGGTTGAGAGAGAAAGAGAGAGAGAGAGAGAGAGAGAGAGAGAGAGAGAGAGAGAGAGAGAGAGGTGAGAAAAACATTGATTAGTTGTTTCCCATACTCACCCTGACCAAGGATCAAACCTGCAACCTAGGAATGTACCCTGACCAAAAATCGAACCTGTTAACTCTTGTTATATGGGACAACATTCCAGCCAACTAAACAATCTGTGGCCCAAGTGGGGATATTTTATTGCCTATTCTAAATGACCAAATTTGTTGTTACTCTTAAAAAATCTAAAAGTACACAAATATAAAAAAGTAAAAATTACTATCTATAATCATGTTACTTAGATATCTCTGTTAAGTTATATATGTACTAAAGGCCTGGTGCATGAAAATTGGTGCTTTTTGGCGGGTATGGGGGTCCCATCAACCCGGCCTGTTGGCCCTCTCTTAGTCCGGGACCTCTTGGGGGACGTCCACCTGCTAGATTAGGCCCATTCCCCAGGGAATCTGTTCTAAGCTGGCAGTCAGACATCCCTCTGGCAGCCCAGGAGCCCTCAGGGGATGTCTAACTCACAGTTTAGGTCCGCTCCCCGGGGGATCAGGCCTAAGCCGCAGTCAGACATCCTTAGCATTGCAGAAGAGGCAGGAGAGGCTTCCGCCACCACTGCTGTGCTAACAGCCATCAGCGCGGCTTGTGGCTAAGCAGAGCTCCCCCTGTGGGTGTGTACTGACCAGGGGGCAGCTCCTGCATGAGCTCCCCTTGTGGGTGTGCACTGCCCAGGGGGCAGCTCCTGCATTTAGTGTCTGCCCCTTGGTGGTCAGTACGCTTCATAGCAACTGGTCATTCCTGGTTGTTCCACCGTCACGGTCAATTTGCATATTAAATATTAACCTTTTATTATATAGGATACATATAAATACATGAAATTATATGAATAATACATGAATTTAATTATAATTAAAAATTAATTTTTAAAATTTATATAAGTGAGATCATACTAATGATGTTGTGCAAGTTGCCTTGATAGTTCATTCAATGCCTTGGTTGCAGGTTTTATCCCCACTAGGGAGTGTGGTGTGTGCAGGAGGCAGCCAATCAATGCTTCTCATTATTGATGTTTCTCTCTCTTCCTCTCTGACTCAATAAAAAATATATATATTAAAAAATTGTTTTATATATATACATATATATGTATATATGTGTGTATATATATATATATACACACACACACACACACACACACACCAATATATACATCTTCCTATATTATTACATGTAGATTTGCTTTTTGCTTTTTAATTCCTACATGATATTACATGGAATCAACATACTACATTTTAATAAATTCCTTATTGATAATTATTTAGATTATCCTTTTCTAATTAATTGCATATAGCGGTGCATTTATTTTCTTATACAGACATATATGTTTTTATTATTATTTCCATAAAATAAGTACAACTGCAGCCTGGAATTGTTATTGGTAGAGAGTAATGATAAGACTCTGAGCTCTGGTATTAGAGCTTGAATTTCAACATCCCCCATTAATATGCTGTGTACCCATGGCAAGCTAATTGATCTTCCTATAAAATTGATGTGAATTCAGAAGCCACATTATAGAATTATTGAGGTTTCTATATCTTCTCTTAATAAGGAAATTCCTGTCAGTCACTATGTACCTATTGCACCTGGCATATAGTAAGTACTAAAATACCGCTGTTCTTAAATTTCCTTCTTTAGAAAATTTTCTATTTGTTTCTTTCATTTTTTTCTGAATAGTTTATTGACTTGTAGGAGAATTTTTTATTTTAAGAATATTTACTTGTTTCTTTTGTAAGTTATAATAATTTTTAAATTTTTATTATTTTTTAGTTTGTTTTATCTTTTTCTGAATTTAAGATTTTCACTTTTGTTTAGTCAAGTGTGTCAATCTTTTTTTGTTATGATTTTATGTCATGCTAAGAAGGAAGTTTCTGCTACAGAATTATAAAATTATCTTCTTGAATTCTCTTAGAGATTGTATCATTTTTATTTTCTAAATTAAAATATTTGCATCCTCTTTTTAAAAAATGTGGAACTAGTACTGTTTCTCTTCTACTATCCCAAGGGACATATTGGTAATGCAAGGATACTTTCAAAGTTATCACCATGATTGAGAAAGCACTGCTGGTATTCAGTAGTTGGGAGCCAGGGATGTCTGCCAGACTCTTTTAGTACACAGAACTTCCTTCTCTCAACAAAGAATTCCTGAGTTCTACTTGACTTTGAAATGCCCTACCAGATCTCAATAACAGTCTGAAACTAAGCATCTCAGAAGTATAAATAAAAATTACAATGAATTTAACCCATTGCTTCTCAGATTAATTGAGTTTAAAAATGATAACACCAGAGTTCTTAGAGAAATTCTAATTTCATGTACCAGAGGGAAATTGTATATTAGTAAGCTTTTTTGTTTTATTTTTGCTTCTTTTTCATGATAGTATATTCTTGTTTTATTGGCATAATACCTCTCAAATGTAATTGAAAAGAACGTTAGAAATTTTCCGTCACCTCTCCTGTATCTTTATTTCTCTTCACTGGTTGCCATTTCACCTTGGTCTTCTCTTTTGAACTGCTGATTCTCTTTTGATATCCAATAATCGTTATTGTGTAGGTACTATTGCCACTCTGGAGTCACTTCAGTACTCAGTAGGTCTGGCTTCAGGGGTTTCCTGGCAGGAGCACACTGGGAATAAGGGAATTTTTACTACTGCATGTAATAAACTTGTAGAACAGAAGTTCAGTACTTTTATATATAGCATGGTTAGATAGGTCTTACTATTTATACTAGAGGCCTGATGCACAAAAATCGTGCATGGGTAGGGTCCCTAGGCCTGGCTGGTGATCAAGACCGATCTGTGGGGCGACCTGCGGGGTGATGGGGGAGACCCTCACTGTCACCCAAGTTGACTGGCCTGAGGGCAGCTCCTGAATTGAGCATCTTCCCCCTGGTGGTCAGGGTGCACCATAGCGACCAGTTGTTCCATTGCACCTTGAAAGGAACTGTGGGCCACAAGGCTGCAATGGACACATGGGCAGGTCTCGGCCCATCCTCTGCTCCCCCGCCTGGCCCTTCCTGCAGTGGCCCCCAGCCCCCTGTCTGTGGGCAGCCCTGCTCCTGCCACTGTGGCTCCCACGCACTGACAGCACCGGCCCCGTTCTCACCCGCTGATGACACAGAGTGATTGGGGCCAGCTCCATCAGTGGGTGCGAGTGGTGGCTGCTGCCCCAATCGCTTCTCAGGATCAGGGGGAGGTGAAGACCTCAGGAGTGATCATGACCAGCAGCCACTGCTCACAGCCAGGGATGGTGCTGAGCGGTCATAACCGGCACCGGGCACCAACAGCAGGTGCAAGCAGCGGCTTTGGCGCTGGTTGCAGGTGCGAGTGGTGGAGCCGGCTGCAGGTGCAATCAGCCGGCACCTGCAGTGGGTTCGAGCGGAAGCTCTGGTGCCAGCAGCAGGTGAGAGCAGGGTTGTTGCTGCCAGTGGGGCAAGAGGTCAGTTGCTGGCCCAGATCACTCCTCAGGAGCACGGGGAGGTGAGAAGCCCTAAGGGGCGATCGGGGCCGGTGCCAGGTGCTGGCAGCAGATGCAAGCAGCAGCTCCAGCACTGGCAGCGGGTGCAAGCAGGGCTGGCACCAGCAGCAGGTGCGAGTGGTGAGCAGAACCGTGGCACATAGGAGCAAAGAATTTTCAGTTACCAGCAGAGGCTTGCCACAATGACAGTTCGGCGCCCTTGCTCACCTGTTCCACCATCCTGCCGCGGCCAATGCCCACCATGTTCCATGCTCTGCCAATGTCCATCATGTTCCATGCACGCCCCCTAGTGGTCAGCACACATCATAGCGACTGGTTGTTCCGTTGTTCTGCCATTCAGTCTATTTGCATATTAGCCTTTTATTATATATGAAGGATAATATAAGTATACTTTGAATTTATAGCTTTGTGGTGAATATGTTTTTAAGAATAGTAACTAAGAATTGGAAAACAGCCCTGGCTGGTGGGCTCAGTGGGTTAGAGCATCATCCAATGAACCAAAGAGTAATTCAATTCCTGGTCAGGGCACATACCTAGGTTTTGGGTTTGATCCGCAGTCGGAGTTCATATGGGAGACAACCAATCAATGTTTCTCTCTCCTTTTTCTGTCCTCTCTCTCTCTCAGATTAATTTTTAAAAAAGAAAGAAAAGATACAGCTTACAAATAATTTTCCATAAATATAATTTCTCAGTATTGTTGTTGTTTTGTGTGTGTGTGTGTGAGTGTGTTTGTCTGTTTAATAATTACCTACAAGAGAAGCTTTCAAAAGACATTTCTAGCCTGGCAGGTATGGCTCTGTGGTTGAGCATGGACCCGTGCACCAGGAAGTGACTAGTTCCATTTCAGGTCAGGGCTCATGCCTGGGTTCTGACTCGATCTCCAGGAGGGGGCATGCAGGAAGCTACTGATCTATGTTCTATGTTGATCTCTCTCTCTCTCTCTCTCTCTCTCTCTCTCTCTCTCTCTCTCTCTCTCTCTCTCTCCCTCTCTCTCCCCCCCCTTCTCACTCCCCCAATCAATAAAACCATGTATGTATATACATAAATATGTATGTATATATGTATGTTTTTAAAGGCATTTCTAGAATATAAATGCATCTTTAGAGATTATGGTGAAAAGGTACATAAATATAGTCATGTGCTACTTAATGACAAGGATACTTGTGAGAAATAAGTTGTTAGGCAGTTTGTGGTTGTGCAAAATCATAGAATGCACTTAGACAAACCTAGAAGGTATAGCCTACTACACACTACGGTTAGATGGTACAGCTTGTTGCTCATAGGCTTCAAGCCTATACAGCTTGCTATTATACAAACAAGCACAAGAGAAACTAATGTAATCAAGAGAGCAAGTACACATTATTTGCATGAGGCAACTAACTGCCAGTGTTACATTGCATACTGTTTTACAATATGCTTTTTTTATAAGTATATTCTATGCTAATATAATGATATAAGGGATAGTATAGTAAATACATAAACCAGTAACATAGTCATTTATTATCATTATCAAATATTATGTACTGTACATAATTATATGTGCTAGGTTTGCTTACGCCAGCATCACCACAAACCCATGAGGAGTGCATTGCACTACGATGTTTTAATGGCTAGGATGTCATTATATAATAGGAATTTTTCAGCTGCATTACAACCTTACTAGAGGCCTGATGCACGAAATTCGTGCAAGAGTAGGCCTTCGCAGCTGTGGCTACCTCGGCCCTCGCAGCCCCGCCTTCGTCCTGAAGATCTACTGATGGTCGTTCTGCTGTTCGGCTGTTCAGTCGACTTGCATATTACGCTTTTATTATTATAGATAGGACCACTGTCATATATGTAATCCAACATGACTGAAACATCGTTATATGGTGCATGACTGTAGCTTTTATAGAATTTCAATAAAAAATTCATAAATAGATTTCTTATGGCTGTTTATTCTTAACTTTTTTAGTTATGAAATGGAGTTTCTGCAAATAGCTAGGTATACATAGTCCAGGTTTGTAACCTTTGGGGGAATTATGTTTTACTTAACCATAGAACTTACTATTTAGAATGGGAAAATTACACCACTTTCAGGTAATTTCCTACATATTACTTCTTACAGCTTGACATTCCATAGAAGAAGCTGAATAGAAACCAGTTGTACATAGTTGCCAGGTTAGGATATATAGCCATACATTTTTGAAAGTGTGATGGACAAAGGGTACAGTTATGTTAAACAGAGAGCCTAGTGAGCACACATACCTGGATGGAAAAGAATTTACCTTTGTACATAAAAGAACACCTATGTGTAAACCATCTCCACTGCCACTTCTGCCATCATCATCATCGTCATGTTTATTTAGTCTTTACTCCAGCACATAGGCATGATCTATGTACTTTAAATGGATTACCTCCTTTAATTCTCATATAAATGCAATAAGGTAGTACCATTAACCCTTTTTGGCACATAGAATCTAAGTAACTTGATAACGGTCTCATGGCTAGAAAGAAAAGCCATTCAGATTGAAATAAAATCATGCTTATAGCATGTTGCATCTTTAGTAAAATGAGTTTTGTAGCTGCTCCAATGCACAAGAAAAAAATGTCAACTGAGTCTTGGGAAATCTTCACCATAAAGTATAAAGCACCATAAAGGATCTTCTGCTTAATACTAGAGTAGCCATTACCAGTATTCCATTATAGCCCTGGAAGAATGGTCACCATTGAAGATCCAACATTTATCTTACTGCCAAGCTCATAGTACTCAGTAAATAATCACAGAGAATGAGCAAACCTCTGTAATAATAGTCTCATGAATTGACCAAAACTATGGATGATATAGTCATTCTACCAAATGAATTAGTTTCAAAATATGCCCACAAATTACAAAAATGAATTAATTTTCCATATTAAACTATTGCTATAAATCTATTGTATTTTAAGAGAAGTTGTTAAAAATTAGTTATTTTCACTTTGCAGTGATTAAACTATTATATCTGACTAGAGGCCCTGTGCATGGATTATGCACAGGTGGTTCCCTCAGCTTGGCCTGCGGGAATAGGTCTGAAACAGGTTCTCCAACATCCCCCAAGGGGTCCAGGATTGTGAGAGGGCAGTTCTCGGTGGATAAACCCTGGAATCAGTCTCCTTCCTTTCTGGTTCCGGGTGCATCACCCAAGAACTGCAACTGCCAAGTCACCACAGCTCGGCAGCTCCTATGTTAAACATCTGCCCCCCTGGTGGTCAGTGCATGTCATAGCTACTGGTTGGACTCTTAGACTGTCACTTAGATTTTTTTATATATATAGATAATAGTACTAGACCTATTCTTGCTTAGTCTTGGTCAAAGTTGGTAACACATGACAAAAAAGAATTTAACCTTTTTATTCTCTTTCACGAAGGAGTCATTTCCTGAGTCATTTTATATAGATTTCATTTCAAGTCTTTTATATAAGGTAAAAAGATTATATTACATTATTTTAACAGCTGTATTGAGATATAACTTATATCATATAAATCATCTATTTAAAGTATATAATGCAGTGATTTGTAATATATTGAGAGTTGTTTAACAATCAACACAATCAATCTAGAATCAATATTTTGTATTTTAGAATCCACATCATATGTGGACAGCAGTAACTAAAATATTCTTCAGTTACATCAACAGCTCTTTTACTTGCTGTTAAACAGCGCTTCAACTTTCTAGATGTGTGAACTTGGGCTACTTTAACTTCTATGCACCTGAGCTTCCTCATCTGCAAAACTGGGTTTGATTGATTTTTAACACCTACCCTATAGGGTCTTTTCAAGACTGAACTACTTACAAATAAATCATTTAGAATAGCAGTTGGCCTCATAAGCACTAATATATATTAGTTGTTATTAAGAACATGCATAATTTATGCATGAATTTATTTCAATACATTTTTATATGAATACACCCATTTTAGAAGGCATTTCTTTAAGGAAATAATGTATTTTATTCAAAACTTTATTTAAATCTTTTATGTGTGTTTTTTCCCCAATGTTATACTCTTAGTAGAAGAATATTCAGGTAAACTTGTCTAAGAAGTTAGGTAATATAAGATTCAGAACACCTCATCCAATTTTTGAAACCTTTTAAAGTTAGTTTGGTTTGTATCTATGCCTTTTTCTGTTCCTATAGAAGAATTCAGTTCTTCAGATCATATTTCTTTTAAGAAGCTATGTACCATGTTTGTAAAAAAGCTTGCGAGACATCTTTCTGGTTTTAATATTTAGTAAGCTAGGCTACTTCCATAGAGAACATGAATGAATAACTATGAAAAGCAACATAACTTGCCATGAGGAACTAGATTCATTAAGGGCATCAAAGAACTAAATTTCTAGGCCTTTTATTTCAGAGTAAAACAATTATATTCTGATAATTCCTCTGGGCATAAATTGAAAGAAAGAACACAGATGTAATGTTTTCTTATTTCTTCATATTTTGAGCTAGACATATAGATGAGAAGTTGCAAAATGAAATTCTTTGTATTTCTTTGGAGTCAACTATGAGAACATGCTTCAGAATGTTAATTCCCTATGAGCAACTATTTTGTATGATTCAGTCTCATTTTATAAAATTTGAATACCAGTTGGAAATTGTTCTTTAGCTACGTAGAAAAAAAATCTAGAATTAACTGACTTCCTCGCTTTTGATAGGAAATTAATTTTAGCACAAGCAACTGTTTGAATATAGTTCCTCATACAGAGGTAAGGTAATATAAATACCCAGAGCACTGAAAATAGTTATCACAAAGCTCTGATTAAAGCAGTTCCTTTTCTCTATAGACCATCACTAACTTTATTGCCTCTTACCATAGTTTTCTAGTGCTTTAGAACAAAAAAGCTTGGAAGCAATACCTGAATATAGAGATTTATGAAGTATTTGGATGGGAAAGAGACAACCTCCATTAACATAACAAATGAACTAGAATTATCAAATAAAAGTAAAATTACTCTTTACCTTCTTACTTAGGAATGCACTTTTGGAATGTTTATGATATATTTTAGAATGTTTTTCATCAAAAAAAGGTTAATTGTTAAGTTTAAAATTTTAAGAGGTAAATGTCATTTACTTAGAAAATTAGTTATGACACACACTTTGTTTCCTAAAAATTACAAAAATGAGGTATTTTACTCTCAATTTTTCCTCAGGATGGCTTGATGAAAACAACATTTATCCTTACCTGTTTGTGAGTTTGACAATCTTTTGCCTGTACTCAGTAAACTATGTTATGTTAGACTCAAGCTGTGAGGTAAATGGTCAATAATTATGTTAAGTGCATTAGATGTGAAAGTAGGTTTTGTTGTATGGAGTTCATTCTTGGCTATTTTCATCACGCTTAAGACTGTGTTTTATTATTCTATGTTCCTTAAAGAATGCAGGTGAGTGTGAGAGGCCATATATGAACCAAATGAAATTCTCAAAGGCAGTGACACTAAGGATAGACAGATGGACGTGATCAGTGGATAGTGGTGTGTGTTGTAATAGCTAAGAATATACAACGTTGTGCTCTCATCAAATGCTGTTCTTCTCCCTAGCTTTTTTACCTCTAATTCTAGTGTGGATTTTTTAGTGTTTTGTTTTGTTTTTGAGGTCTTTCTCCTATATATCAGATATACAGGCACATAATAAGTATTTATTAAATATTTGTAGAAACTTACAGTGTTGAACATTTTTAAAATTTTTAAGTTAAGGCTATCAACTGAATAGACTTATTGTGTTTTAGGAAAATGACTTTAATATGAATTGATTTGGGGATATTAGAAACAGATTTAAAAAGCAAGTATAATCCGAATGAGAGATATATACAAGTTATAGGGTTTTTAAAAGGGGAACAATGTTACAAGCAAGGGAGGTGTAAATTCAATATTGTTTGGTTACTGGAAACTGCCTAGCTGGGGGACCTTGTAAACTGGATAGGAGGACTCTGCGGTTATTTCGAGGTTTCAAGCACAAAAATTTATGGTACATTAACCAAGATGTAGAACAATTGTCAAAATAGGATTGAGAATGAATAAGATGGGTCGTGTTTTGATTATGCTCATTATGTGTTTATTATGTATATCCACTTAGAAATGTCCACCAGACAACTGGTAATAAACTATTTTCAATTTTACTTTTCTACTTTTCAGATGTGAAAGGTGAGGCCTACAAAACATACAGAAATGAACTGACTACATTAAATATCAGGGGTGGGGAACCTTTTTTCTGCCAAGGGCCATTTGGATATTTGTAACATCATTCTCGGGCCATAAAAAATTATCAACTTAAAAATTAGTGTGCTACATGTGGTCAAACATTTCATTAACTCAGCCCTAAGGCCTTGGCAGAGCCGGACTAAATGATTTCGAGGGCTTATATAACCTGGGGCCTGTATGTTCTCACCCCTGAAATAGTTTCCAAGACAACTATCTATTTGTCTAAGAAGAAGACTGCTAAGAATTGAAATGTGGGTTAACATATATACAATTTGGCAACAGAAGGGAATCCGGTGAGGAAATTGGGTAGAACACTTGGGAAAGTAGGAACTCAAGAGTGAAACGAGCAAAACCAAAGACAAATCACTTTAGTAATGGCAGTTAACACAAATATCCATAGTGATCTTTTTTTAAAGAAACTTTAATTTCAAAAGTAATGTATTTATGTTATTTTTAAGAATTACTTAAAGAGATTAAGAAGGTAGAAAGTGAAAAAAATTCCTCCCTTGCCCTAATCGGTTTGGCTCAGTGGATAAAGCATCAGCCTGTGGATTCAAGGGTCCCGGGTACGATTCCAGTCGGGGGTATGTGCCTTGGTTGCGGGCATATCCCCTGTGGGGAGTGTGCAGGAGGTGGCTGATTGATGTTTCTCTCTCATCGATGTTTCTGACTCTCTGTCCCTCTCTCTTCCACTCTGTGAAAAATCAATAAAATATATATTTTTAAAAAGATTCCACTCTCTACACTGCATTCTTTCCTGAAGTATTAGATGTGAAATTTTTTCATCTCTTGAATTACTTTTCTTGCATATGCAGGCATTACTATATTCCTACTAGTGCATATGCAAAATTTTTCACCTTTTAATACCTCTGAAATTAGGTTGTGTCTTAGCAATTGATGTGTATATTTAAGTTAGTGGATTTTCTCCAAAAAGACTGGTATTAAATGAATACCATATGAATATAAAAGAATATGAAAACATATATAAATAAAAAAAATATGTTACATACACAATTATAATCTATCAAATTAAGAAAATGTAGTTATCCAAATATTACATATATATACCATGTAAAGCAAATATGTACTAATACATATCATTCCTCTTATATAAAGGTGGGATTTGGAATGTGTGTGTTTTTGTGTGTGTGTCTGTGTGTGTGTGTATGTAGTTAGAACATGCTCTTTAAATTTAAGAGGTTTTTGAAATACAGAAGTTTAAGAGTATATTTCATCAATCCTAAGAGGTATTTTTTCTTATTTTAATATCTGTGAATCCAGGTTTTGCCATTTCTAGCATATAGACTTAGTGAAAATATAGTAATTTTTCTCTTGGCTGTGTTTTATTCCATGGTATGATTCTTTCATAATTTTTAATAATAAATACTTATGATGTGCCTGTATATTTGATTAAGTCTTTTTGTTATTGTTCAGTATGATTTTTGGGTTTTGTTTTAAGCTTTTCACTATTACCCCAAATTACTTAACATTCTTTTTCTATTAAGTGTTGTGTTTATTTCATGTTAAATTAGTGCTTATAAGCTATATTGCTAATTTGCATACATTATAAAAATACTAGGAGTCCAGCATGCGATTCAAAATCGCATGGCACTGCCCACCCTTGAGTTGCTGGTCCAGCTCTGCCTCACTGCCAATCTGTCCCTGCCTCTCTCTCTGGTCCTTGAAACAACAGCAGCCACTACTGATCAGGCCCTCCCCCAGCACAGGCTCCTGGAGGCCCCTGCCGCCCCGCCCGTGATACTGCACGTGCAACCTCCTCCTATTACAGTGTTCCGGTTAATTAGCATATTTCTCAAATATATATATATATATATATATATATATATATATATATATATAGTCAAGATTAACATTTTATTCTTACATTTTTTAAATCTACTCTCCATATTACAATTGTGTTCATCTCTCTAAAAGGTAAAAGTGATCAGGACAAACGTAGTATAGTATATAAAATCTTATGATATTCTCTCTGCTTGAAATATCCTTCTCAAATTTTTGCTTTCCCATTCTGACTTCAGGACTCAGCTTTGGTGTCATTGTGGAAGACTAACCTCAAGGTCAAAGGCATCTCCAGCCTAGCCCAATAGCCCACTTTGTTTAACTTCTTTCAGCATTTATCATATTGTACTGCAGATGCCTTATTTACTTTTCTATCTCTTTTAATAGGCTTTTTAAAAATCTAGGCCTGTGTAACTAGTAAAGTGAGTAGCTGTCACTTAATAGGTCAGTCAATATTGAAAGAATAAATAATGCTGTGAAGTGTCTTAAAAATATTTCTAAATATCTTTATAGATTTACTATAAAAATGTTTTCTATGCTTAAAAGGAAAATAAAAAGAGAAGTTTACAGAGCTATTAGACTAGCTTAAAAGGAAATGAAAAATATGTTGGTATTACAGATACATACTTCTTTCTGTTTTTAGCCATTTTAAGAGGAAGCAACAACCAGAATAAAAATATGTTCCAGAGATGTACCAAGCCATGACGTTTGAGAATTCTAGGTTAAGAAGTAGATACTTTTATAAAGGAAGAAGTTACTAAGGGTTTGGATGAAGGAATATAACTATATCATTAGGTGGCTAAATATAGCCTTTCGTGTGTGATAGCCAGAGTGTTTACTGTATCTCTCGCTATATATAGTGAGTGCTTTCTGCCAGGTGCTTCCTTCCCATGCTCCACACACACCAAAAGGCAAAACAAACAAAGCAATCCTTTGTACTTACCTTTATCAGAATGAGGTATTGCATGAATTATAGCATTGGGAGGAAGCCTATAACCTGGACTATTTTAATAATAGGAACAATAATAATACTCTCTTTTCCCCCTAACTATTTAACATAAATAGCATTGACAATCTCTTATCCAGTATGACTACATGATGGATAGTAGTCACATGTACAGCACATTCCTTACTCAAAAAAGCATGTCAGAATAACTTAATTGAAAGAGATGAGAGAATATAATTTATAGTATAAAGGTAATATTGGAAATTCCTGAAATTTAAAATAAGTCAAAAAAGTTTTTCAAACTTTGGTACTTATTTATTAGTAATATATTACTGTCATACCTTAGTTGAGAAACTGAAACTATACTTTAAAAAACCCTACATATTACTTTACATACATATAATACATACATGTATTATTGAATCTTCCAATAGCCCTGTACTATTGGTAGAAAAGGTCCTGAAGGACAATGACAAATTGGTGTCCAAGGTCACACATTAATTAGGGCAGGAGCAGAAACTAAGTCCAAGTTTCTTGCTTTAAGGCTCCTTTTCTTTTCATACCACATTGCTATATAAAGGACTGAAAATACTAATCATCATGAAAAAAGTAATGTATAAATTTATATATATATATGCATGCATACACACACACACATATTGCACATATTGTCAATGATTGACTTTTTAAATATCTGAAAACTGTTCCACCAGCAGCAGTATTTAAAGCTTCACTTCCACCTCTCTAAACAACAATATTAATTAAAATTAATGGATTTCATGTGCATAATATTTGCAGTTATCCTTATTTATTACACTAGCACAATTCTCTGTATTTTTTAAGGAAGAAATATGGCATCTGTATGTTTCTGTGAGCACAAATAAGATTTAGCACAAAGTTTTGATCTCTCAAGAGTCACAAAATTTATTTTAGGCTAGTAATTCACAATGCTTTTTGTTGTTTTGATAGTGATCTCCAAAACGCCTTTATCCTCCAACCCCAGTTTTAAACATCTCACACTCCTAGAGAGTTACAAGCAGCAAAGAACTGTTAGCAATCCTGAACAGGAAAATGGAACACAAGCTGTGGCTGACGGAACTTAACCAAAACAGTGACTCAGGCCATAGTTTTATGTCTAAAAAAGGCTCAGTGGAAATGTTACTGATACATCGTACAAAGAAGGTATATTCAAAATACCACTGAGCATTAAGAAAAAGGAATGTTTTGTTGGTAATAAGTTTTAAAAACATGGTAATTGATGAAAATGTTGAAATTTATTAATTCTACATCTACTTAGCTTTTTATGTGGCTGAAAACTACAAATATTGATAATTCAGACACCATAAATATGTTTTACTAAATAATTGAATAGGCAAGTTCAGAATTTAGTGTTCATTTTTAATTGTTAACTGATATGGACTTTAATTTTTTTTAAATTTCTGAACTAATTTACATCTATAAAATACTTAAACGTAGTTAAATACCATTCTCAAATGGGACTGCCTCCCTAACTGACACTTCAGAAATTTTTACAATAGTAAGATTTTTCCATTGTTGAAATGATTACAATTCAATTATGAAACATAAGTAATTTTGTGATATTGTAGACATTTTGATGGTTTTTGTAGGCTATGAAATAACTCCATTATAAAACATTGATCTAGAAACAAAGTCCCTGAACATTTAGGGAAGTAACTATTAAAAAATCCATGCATTTTGTCCTAAAAGAGAGAACTGTACCATTATTACTAGTTTTGGGGGGAAGGGGGAGTTAATATACTATTTTGAGAAATTATTAATATAAGTGTTAGTTTAGTTGATTAAATAAACATCACCTAGTTTTTTCCCCTGATGCCTCTCAATTCTCCCTACATAGTACATTAGAAGTACTGCTCTTGTAGAGGCTAGCACAGTATAGCAATGACCCTGTGCACCTCAAATGCCTCTGGAATACCGTTTTTTTATAGGACCATACAGTAAGTGATGAACTAGGTCAATGCAACCATACAAAATTATTCCCAATATATTGCTTACTATGACAGGGATATTTCTGTTTGTTACCATGCAAACATCTAGAAACAAGCATATAGAAATTTTTCAACAAATTTGACTCTTGTTTGAGAATGTATAACTTAAAATATAAGCTATATAACATAAACAAAATTTACTTTGGGATCTCAAGGGACCTGTCTCATAGATCATCTAAATTACTATGATAAAGAGGGGCCTATATGATTCTTGCTCATGAGAGACAGGGATGTGTATTAAGACATTACAGAAGGATAAAACAGTAGTGTTAAGTATGACTTCAATAAAGAGTCCTGAGGATGGACCTGACAAATTGCAGACCTTGGTTTGCCATCCAGTGTTTTCTCATGTAGCTGCTCCAGGGTGAGTAGCAGCAGGGATTTACTCATTTAATGATGAATGGTTTTCCTGGGCAGGGTGGAGGAGACCAGTTAATGTGTAATATATTTTAGAAAATTCACCAAAGGTAATTAGAATCAAAATAGTTTGGGCACTTAATAAGTGAAGCTTCACTTACCTGAAAACTGAATTCATCCATAATAATATCTCATCTATAATAATATCTATACTAATAAAAGCATAATATGCTAATTAGACTGAACATCTTTCCGGATGACCTTCCGGATGAAGCTGGGGCTGTGAGGGAAGCCTGGGTCCTCTGTGCCAGGGGGAAGCCAGTGCCGGCAGCCAGAGGAAGGAAGGCCTACTCTTGCAGGAATTTTGTGTGGCCTCTAGTTACCTCATAAGAGGAAATGAATGAGAAATTCTTTGCCATCAAATGCAATATAGAAGTCATTCAAAAGGACTTTTTAAAAAATACATTTTATTGATTTTTACAGAGAGGAAGGGAGAGGGATAGAGAGAAACATCGATGAGAGAGAAACATCTATCAGCTGCCTCCTGCACACCTCCTACTGGGGATGTGCCTGCAACCAAGGTATATGCCCTTGACTGGAGTTGAACCTGGGACCTTTCAGTCCACAGGCCGACGCTCTATCCACTGAACCAAACCGGTTATGGCAAAAGAACTTTCTTTAATGCTATTTTTAAAGAGGACTTATGGGTCAAGTTATAGTATCAATTAATTGCAATGATCATTTGTCCATGTTCTAAAATAGAAGTTAATTAGAGATTATTAAGTGAAAAGACTATTGATTTTAGTGTCTTTACAAACATTTAGACTTCTCTTTTTGAGCTCAGAGACTATCTCTAGTCATCTTTATACTCTACCAACACTGTGTGACATGTGATGAGTGTCCCATAAATCCTGAATGAATGAATGGCCTTTGTATGAAAGTAAGATAGAAAATATATTTTAACTTAGTTATAACAGTACATTATTTCTAATAAAGCCTCCAGTTGTAGCTGCTAATTATAAGGACTGCTTTAGATTCTCAGAAGTAAGTTTCTTAAAAATGGAGATTCTTTAGCTTTGGCCATAAATTTTCTAATTCAGTAGGTCTGGAATAAGCCTGAGGAATCTATGTTTTACTGATATGCACTATGGATGATTATTTTACAGGTAGTGAGTGACTCATACTTGGAAACCCAAATCCATATCCAGGTCATACCTGAACCATTCTTTTTTCTTGTTTCAATTTGTATAAAGCTCTATGTTTATTTTTCAAGTATCCTATATAATAAAAGGGTACTATGCAAATTGACCTTAAAGGCAGAACGACCAGAAATGACTGGTCGCTATGACATGCACTGACCCACAAGGGGGAAGACACTCAACCCAGCAGCTGCCCTGTGGTGATCAGTACGCTTTCACAGGGGGAGCACCACTCAGCCAGAAGCCGGCTCATGGCTGGCCAAAGGTAATAGAGGTGGTGGAAGTCTCTCCCACCTTCATGGCAGCACTAAGGATGTCCAATTAAGGGCTTAGGCCCTCTCCTAGGCTGCTGGAGAGATGTCTGACTGCCAGCTTAGGCCCGATCCCCCAGGGAGCAGGCCTAAGCCATCAGTTGTACATTTCAGGAACAATCTAAGACCTCAAGAAAATAGTGGGGATGGGTCTCAGTAGCCCAGTGATCTGATGGGCTGAGTAGTTCCTGACCTACCTCTAGATTATATTAGGATTATATGATCACATCTATAATAATATATAACAATGAAAGCATAATATGCTAATTAGACTGGACATCCTTTCAGACAACCTTCCAGATGAAGCCGGGGCTGTGAGGGAAGCCCGGGTCCCAGGTGCCTGCCAGCAGCTGGAGGGAAGCTTGGATATCGGGTGCCAGAGGGAAGCCAGTGCCGGTGCCGGCAGCCTGGGGAAGGAAGGCCTACTCTTGCACAAATTTTGTGCATCAGGCCTCTAATTGTAATTATAATAATAAAAATGTAATATGCTAATTAGACTGGATAGCTGAATGACCTTCCAGGTGACCTTCCAGAAGAAGCCAGGGCTGTGAGGGCCAAACCCCTTGAAGCATGAATTTCGTGCATTGGGCCTCTAGTATAATCATAATCAGAAGCTTCAGAGGTTTCTTATTTCCCTCTTTCTGTTCTTGTTTATGTACATGCTTTCATCTATATTCACAGTCTATTTGGAATTCCTCTGCTTATAAGCCTCCAAGTGCACCTTTTATATTATCACAATCTCATTCTTTATACCTGAACAGAGATATCATCTACTTTATACTCAAGAACTATAAGGCCAAGGTGAAGACTTTGTAAACTCATCCCGTATGGTAGTTACTTTCTCACTGTAATTTTTATATTGTTGAACTATGTGTCCCAATGACAAGAGTTAATATTTTAGAGAAGTTGTTTATCAGTTATTTTAATAGTTGTTATAAAATCTAATTCTAACTAGCATTTGGTACAGTGTGTGGCATGAAAAGTAGCCACACAACACAGTACTTGTTGAATGAATAGACAGAAGTAAGGAAGGAAGTTAGGAGTGTTGAAAGATCCACTGGTTTTTCTGTTTCCCAATCTATAGTTTTTTAGGGATTTTTTTTTAATAGACTGAGGCACATACCAAGAGATGTGGCATGCTTACTGCAGGCAACTAAAAAGAGGAAACAGGAAGATTTAAGAAATCAGGTAGCATGGTCATCAAGTCCTATTACAAGGTCAAGGAGCACTATACTCATTGACAGCTGACATCACCACTATAATTATAGGACATTCTTCAAATAACTAGAAAAGATTTTAATTTTTATAAGAATAAACTTGCATTATCAAGACAAGTTTTATTCTTAAATTTTCATTCTATTCAGAATATAGGAAAATGTATTATATGTACAGCAGGTCCTCCAATAATCATTTCCTTCAATGTCATTTCATTGTAATGTTGATGAAATGTCATTAGGAACTTAACATAATTTGCTTATGGTAAACTTGGCTTCATTATAGGTCATTTTTCACCAGGGTTCCAAGAATACCCACATGTTAAATTAGAACTTACTGTATTTTTTAAAAGTCCCTCAAATATTCTAAATGGTAAGTATAGAATGCTCTGTTTAAATTATCTTGAAAATTCTCCTTAAAGTTTCTAATTCTTTGATTGTTCCAGATTAATGAGGTATCATTATATCTTTTCAGCATGAGTTCCTCATCTAAGGGTTGCAACTTAAGAGTTACATATTTTTTGATAAGTGACCTTCACATTATTTTAGAGGAAAGAGCTTTGATGTTAGACTCGAGCTAACTGTCTATCCATGTGCCCTCGTCCAACTTTGTTTCTTCAATTTTATGGGAATAATTATGCTGGGAACATAGAACTGTTAAAGGGGTTAAATGACATAATCTGCTGAGCACAATGCCTGGCACATTGGAAGTGCTCAACTAATAGTCACTGAAAACTTTTAGAGGATTACAAAAGAGGGTAATATATGCATTGTTGTAGTTGTTTATGATCTTCATGTTTTTAGAGATTAAGACTACTAATCTGTTAGAATCTACTCTTCAAAACCTGGAATGAAAATAAAATATAAATAGACAATGCATAAATTATCATCTTGTTTTTACCTCTTATAAACGAAAGTTCTCTAGGCTTTCAGTAGGAATTGATCTTTAGTGAGGCACATCCATATGGCAGTTCTAAAATGTAAAAAATGAACTGCTTTTTTGATACTTGAATAAGCATAAAAATCAAATTATGTTCTTTAAAAATGAATACTCATACATCTTTTCCCATCTTGCATAACACAAAAATAGTTCACTGCTTTTGCTCATAAAAAATCATATTTGGAGGGTGACTAAGCATGAGCCCGTTTCCAAACAAATCTTTGAGAAAGTTATGCAGGACTGAAAGTAAGGTTTGAGCTGCAGTCACTATCCTCATCTAGGTTCAATGAGGATAGACTCGTAAATTTTTTAAATCATTAATTAGTCATACATCATTTTTCAAGATATTTTGGATTTCACTGGAATATTAAAATCTAATATGATTTCTTTTTAACCAGAACCAGGATTTGTAGCCTGTAGCTTCTATGTACTTCTGTAATAGGCACATGCAGATATTTACATAACAATATTCATTCATTTACATAAGATACATGAAACAGTGAAACCTAGCTGAAGAATGATTTAGTAGTATAACATATCTTATGTACCTATTCATATGCTGTCTTTGCTACTTAAAAAATAATTGGATGGTTCATGATTAACAGCATGGTTTTCTATTGGAAAGTGGAGATATTGATACTATACCAGAATGTTACTTTAAAAAATAAAAGTTCACAGTTAGTGTCTCAGAATATACAATTTGGAGGAATTATGCGATCATTTATAAAGGAAACCAAAACGTTTACCTCTGCTATTCCTGAGGTTCAATAGTATTTTAACTTCTGTTTCTTCATCTCTTAAAGGAGTATACATATTATATTTCTAGAATAGTCTTTGCATAATTTTTTCTTGGGATAATGAAATATTATTTAGGGTAGAGTGTATTTTCTTTTTTCATATTTTAAGAGATCTGGTATTGCAGTTTACCTTATAAACCTTAGATTTATAAATTATAGCATTCCAAATAAGTTATTCTGAGTGGAATATTGAGATATGAATTTGCCCTTGTTTATCTCCAAGTTATTATTTCCATTTGGATAAGCTTTCCTAGTCTTGACATTTCTGTCTTCACTTTGTTTTTCTTTTCATTTTGGTTGTCAAATATAGAAAATAGTATGTTTGAATAAAACTAATACTATTTAAAAAACAAGTTAAACATACTATTATTGACTTATTTTGAAAAGAAAAATAATTGTCTCAAAACTCACATTATAGAAGGAAAATTTATTTGCCGAGGTGGGTAATGAGGGTAGGTGTCCAAATTGCCATGAATACAGTAAAGGAAACATTTTCATAAAGATTCTGGAATATGAAAGTAAATTTTTTGTTTTGGCCATGCATCAGTCTTTAAGCTAAATGTGATTTTACTTTGTTTATTATGCCCAGCACTTACTTAGCTTAATGATAGGATGGATGGATAAATAGATACATAGATAGATTTATATTTTCAAATTCTTGACACTAAACATGAAAGATATTTAGTAATTTATTTTAATGTGTTTTTATAAAATAACATATAGTTGGGTTTTGCTTTTTAACCTATTTTGAAACTTCCTGTATTTTAAGAATAATCCTCTTATCACTATCTGTAGTGACAACTGATATACTTCATTATTTTTAAACTATTACTTGATGTTCATTATTTATTTCATTTTGTTGTTTGCTCTTTTCCCGTTTCTTTTTTTGATTTGTTAAAACTATTAATTTTATTTTTAATGCTTTATTATTTTCCTTAGTACCTGTCAATCTGGAAATATGCTATTTAAATTCTGATAATCATTACCTAACGTTTTCCTCCAAAATTATATGAATACCAGAAACCAAATAAACTGTCCACCAATCCACTCTATTCCCTTTTCCTCTATGAAAACTTTAGAATTCCCAATTTATTCCCCTTCCTAAATGGGGCCTTTAGGGTGCTTTAACTTTCCATCACCTCCCTTCCAACTCTGATTTTGCTGACATAGTTCAATACTTTAGGTACTAGATTTATTAGATTTTCCCTTGCCATATGTCCCTTCTATTTTATAAATCTGTACTTTGCAGTTATATTTCAAATTCCCAGTCAGACAATCACTATCCATTTAGCTTTAACATGTATATTGTAAGACTTATTGAACTGGTTTCTATTCATCATCTACATTGGGATTTCTATTCTGATTCATATGTTGTTTGGTTCAGGAACTTTCTTGAGTATTTTCATCGATGGGGTCTAGATGAGTGGAATTATCTCCCACGAATAGCCACAAGTCTTTCTTCTAACCTTCAAGATCAGTGATAATTAGGCATAGAATTGTTTGTTAGCGATTGCTTTCTCTGTTGAGCTTTGCAATAGCTTTCAGCTTCAGGTGTGGAAGATAAGTAAAATTTCCATCTGATTCTTTTCTTTGCTAAGTAACTTGTTCTTTCTTTCTGGAAATTCCTAACATTTTTCTTAATCATTATAATACTAGTGGCCCAGTGTCGTGCACATTAAAAGGGGATTAATTAGAGGAAATATTTTAATATTGCTATTTGCCCTTTCTCTATAATAGAAGTGTCAGAGATTAAAGAAAATTAGTAAAACATATATGAAAATCTTCCTCCTGTCAGAGTCTGGGGTGCACCATGGAACCCAGAGTCAAGTCTTCAACCACCCACGTGCACCTTAAAATCGCTCGAGACCCAAACCTAGATGCCCTTCATTGGGCTAGATCCAAACCCGGCCGGTCCCACCTTATCAAGCCCTGCCAGGTGGGGGGAGGGGTGCAGCCTCAGGTCTCCTGGGTGCCAGGGCAGGGGGGCATAGCCTAAGATCCCCCATCAGCCCTACTGGGCGGAGGGAGTGGCCTGTGATCCCCCAGCCTGGCGCCAGTGCAGGGGGCACAGCCTGAGGTCCCCTGGCCTGGTGCTGGGGTGGGGGGCATGGCCTGAAGTCCCCTGGCCTGGCACCAGGGAAGAGGGTGCAGCCTGAGTTCCTCTGGCCTAGTGCCAGGCCGGGGGGAGCAGCCTGAAGTCTCCTGTCAAGCCACCTGGGGTCCCCTGTCAAGCCCCATGCAGGAGGTGGGTGGGCGCGCAGCCTCAGGTCCCTGCTGATTGCTCCTTAAGGCTCCTTATGGGAACTTAGCCTCAGCTGTGGATGCAAATTGACCAGAGTGATGGTCAATTTGCATAGTCCCTCTTTATTATAGAGATGGGAATATTATCAAAATATGACTAGTTGGATGCCTTACTTTGTTTAATCTACCTAGAATTTAGGGAGACTTTCAATCACAAGCTTAATTCTTCTTCCAATCAGGGAACTTTACCTGTGTTATTTCTTTATTCCTAACCTCCATTTTTGTGTGATTATTGTCTTCTTTACCTGAAATTTCTCTTGGAGTTGTTTTCCACGTGTGTTTCCCCAAAGATTTCTCTCTTTGTATATTTGCTCCATATTTTGAGATATTTCTTACATTTGGTGTTACAAGCCAGTAATTCAGAGCTCAACAGGGACATACTTAATTTCACTTCTTCTATTTTTAAATTCAAAATCAGATTTCCAAATTCCAGAATATGTTTTAAAGCTGATTATTATTTTGTATTACTGTTATTATGTGTCTTTTTTCTCTTCTGCCAGAAATTCTATTCCACTAGGTGGTTTCCCATTCTCAGGATTTTGCTTGTTTTTCCCTCTCTGATTATTGGGCCCCTTGAGTGCATTATTATTTCCCTTTGTCTAACAATGGTTCTGTGCAGCTTTTGAGTGGTAAAAGGCCTAGTATTCCCTGCTCTGTAAGCTTTAAATATACCAACAGGCAAGCCTACTCACCATTTCTTGAGGCAACAGGATTATTTGGGTTCAATTTCTCCTTAGGAATAGAGGGTTACTCTGACCGTCTTTATGGCTGCTTGAAAGATCTTCCACAAGCATAATCCAAAACTCCTAAAACTACACATATGGGCATGTGCTTACTTTCAGCAAAAGCCAAGGTCTCCTAGGACCCTGGGAGTTTTGATGATACCCTCTGGTCTGATAGTGACAATGCCTCCAGCCCCTATCAGTTTTACAGATGTTAAAAGTAAGGCACTTGGCCCTAGTAGGTTTGGCTCTGAATAAAACTTCAGCCTGCAGACTCAAGGGTTCCAGGCTCGATTCCAGTCAAGGGCATGTACCTTGGTTGTGGGCACATACCCAATAGGGAGTGTGCAGCAGGCAGCTGATTGATGTTTCTCTGTCATCGATGTTTCTAACTCTCTATCCCTCTCTGTAAAAAAATCAATAAAAATATATTTTTTACAAAAGTAAGGCAACTTGAAAAGTAAAGACACTTGTCCACATTCTCATTTAAATCTAGGCAGTCTCTCAGAGTTTAGAAAGAACTGTTAAAAAATCAGATTTTGAAATTCCTAAAAGTATTTACCTTGGAATAATTATTAACTGATTTGGGTTTTAGGTTGAGGCAACAGTATAAAACATTCCTTGCTTGACCTGGGATGCAAATATCAGGGATGAAATTTCTAGTATGTTTTATTTCTTTTCAAAAGTTAAATTCATACTTTATAACTTAATTTATATATTATTTAAAAATACTTTTATATGTTGTTTTAGACAAATTTTTGCATTTTTGAATTATGATTTTTAGCAAATTTTAAAACTAGCTTTACACCCTATAGATTATATGTAAATTATAAAATTAGAGACTGAGCTTAGGGGATGTGTTGGTACAGGTGAAATGGTTTATTTCCTGAGCACATTGTCCCAAAATATTTTCTTTAAAACTTTTAAAAGTAACACAGAGATGTGATAGTTGTTCAGTCTCTGATGCAAAAACATGAAAAAGCTAGGTCTTGATATATACAGAGAAAATAGTCATAGATTGTCTATTTTTTTATGTCTACTCTCCCCAGATAGCCTGATGTGCAGACCCAGTCATTTTTGTGCCATTCCTCTCAAAATGACTACTTCAGTATGGGACTCTCATATTCCTCTGCGCTCCCATTGTCTCTCAATGTCTCAGTGTGTTCACTGGATGTGCTTAGACTTATTCACCTCTAAACTTTGGTTTCTGTTCTTCCTTAGCTTGGTGGCCCTGAACATACTCTAGAATAGCAGCCTATAACATCAAACTGTTACTCCATGATAATGGCAGAATGAGGAATTGTGACAGAACCTAAGCATCAGAATTGTAAAACTAAGTCTGTCACTCATAGTTATCAATCCTGTATAATAACAGCCTAATATGCTGTATCTGGTCCTCCTGTTGTCCATTCAACCAGTCAAAGCATAATATGCTAATGCCATTCAACCACTCGCTATGACCAGTTGCTATGACATGCATTAACCACCAAAGGACAGATGCTCAATGCAGGAGCTGCCCCTGGTGGTCATTGTGCTCCCACAGGGGGAGCACCACTCAGCCAGAAGCCAGGCTTGCGGCTGGCAAGTGCAACGGCAGTGGCAGGAGCCTCTCCCTCCTCCATGGCAGCGCTAAGGATGTCTGACTGCCAGCTTAGGCCCGCTCCACAGGAAGTGGGGCTAAGCCATCAGTCGGACATCCCCTGAGGGCTCCCGGACTACAAGAGGGTGCAGGCCAGACTCAGGATCCCCTCACCCCAGTGCACAAATTTCATGCACTGGGCCTCTAGTTAGTAAATAATATTGCTGTGAAAATAATTATATTGAAGTAATGAAACTTTTGGCAATAGAGAGACCCTTAAAAATGATCTAGTCTAATGCTTTTACTTTATAATGGTGAAAATTGAGGACCAAAGAGGTTTAAATGACTTGCCCAGGCTTAAAATATTAGGAACAAATTAGAACGCAGATTCCTTTATTCCCATTTCAGTGTTCTTTTTACCACATCATACTGGGCTTTTGATTTAAATATCATCCCAAAGGCATTTCATTTCTTCATGTTTAATAACAATGGATTTTTGCTTTGAATTTTAGAAAAAGAATCTATTTTTTACATAACTAAATCAAAAACACCAAACACCACTAATAATTTTAGTATTGATTAAATACTGTAAGGATATAGGTTATTTTAGGCAAAAATAATAGTTTTCAAATAATGGTTTTGCTGGATAAGATTGTTAATCATCTTTTTCTTCAGAACTTTGGACATATCATCCAATGCAATTTGGCCTACATAGTTTCTAATGGTAAGTCAGCCTTTAATTTTATTGAGGATTCCTTGTACATCATGGGTTATTTCCCATTATTATTTTCAAGATTATCTCTTGTCTTTGGGTCTTTGACGTTTTGACTATGATGTGTTTGATGTATAGATATCTTTTGAGTTTACAGTACTCAAGTTGGTTGAGCTTCTTGGATTTTAAGATTAACGTTTTTACTTGTGATTTTTATTTTTATTTACTTTTATTTTTTTAATCTTTATTGTTCATATTATTACAGTTGTTTCTCTTTTTTCCCTCCATAGCTCCCCTCCTCCCAGTTCCCATCCCACCCTCTGCCCTTACCCCCCGCTACTGTCCTCCTCCATAGGTGTACTATTTTTTGTCCAGTCTCTTCCCACACCTCCAACATCCCTTTCCCCCTGAGAATTGTCAGTCCACTCCCTTTCTATGCCCCTGATTCTATTCTATTCACCAGTTTATTCTATTCATCAGATTTTTTTATTCACTTAATTGTTAGGTTCACTTGTTAATAGATATGTATTTGTTGTTCATAATTTTTATCTTTACTTTTTCTTCTTCCTCTTCTCAAAGGATTCCTTTCAGCATTTCATATAATACTGATTTGGCAGTGATGAACTCTTTTAGCTTTTTCTTATCTGTGAAGCTCTTTGTCTGACCTTCAATTCTGAATGATAGCTTTGCTGGGTAAAGTAATCTTGGTTGTAGGTTCTTGGTATTCATCACTTTGAATATTTCTTGCCACTCCCCTCTGGCCTGCAAAGTTTCTGTTGAGAAATCAGCTAACAGTTGTATGGGTGCCTCCTTGTAGGTAACTGACTGCTTTTCTCTTGCTGCTTTTAAGATTCTCTTCTTGTCTTTTGCCCTTGGCATTTTAATTATGATGTGTCTTGGTGTGGTCCTCCTTGGATTCCTTTTGTTTGGGATTCTCTGCGCTTCCTGGACTTGGAAGTCCATTTCTTTCACCAGGTAGGGGAAGTTTTGTGTCATTATTTCTTCAAGTAGGTTTTCAATATCTTGCTCTCTCTCTTCTTCTGGCACCCCTATAATTCTGATGTTTATATTTTTGAAGTTGTCCCAGAGACTTTTTATACTATCTTCATATTTTTGGATTCTTTTTTCTTTTTGCTTTTCCGGTTGGGTGTTTTTGGCTTCTTCGTATTTCATATCTTTGACTTGATTCTTATGATCCTCTAGTCTGCTGTTGGATTTCTGTATATTATTCTTTATTTCAGTCAGTGTATGTTTAATTTCTAGCTGGTCCTTTTTCATATCCTTGAGGATCTCACTAAATTTATTGGCAGTCTCTAGAATATTCTTGAAAAACCTGATAACCGTGGTTTTGAACTCTATATCTAGTCGTTTGCTTTCCTCCATTTCTGTTATTTGTGACCTGTTTCTTTGTCTCCGCATTTTGGCTGCTTCACTGCATTGATAGTGTGGCTTTCTGTGCTAGGTGTCCTATAGGGCCCAGTGGCTCAATCTCCTCAATTGCCTGAGGTAGATACTCTTGTTGCACTGCTTTTTCGGCTTTGTGCACAGTCTTGTTGTAGCTAAGCCTTGATTGCAATTGGTATCACTGAGAGGAATTGACCTCCAGGCCACTTGGTTGTGAGAATCAGCTGTGTCTACAGTGGGAGAACTTCTATGCTAGAGACACCCTTATGGGGCGAGACTTGCTTCAGTGGGGCTTTGGTGCCCACTGTGTCTGCCACCTGAGTGTGTCCCTTATAGATCTGAGGAGTTATAGACTGGGTGGTCCTGCTCTGACCACTGGGTGCACTGTCTCTTGGAACTCTAAGGAGATGCTATTTTAGCTTCTGCCTGAGGCTTCCCAGCCTTTTATATGCAAAAGCCTCTGTGCAGCTTGGGTGGGGCAGGTTCTAGGGGAATCTACAGGGCGGAGCAAACAGCTATGGCTGATTCTCAGCCCTGCCCTAAGAGGCACAGGCTCTCAGTGACCCTCGGCATCGCCGAGGGAAAGCCGCTCTGAAGATCCTCCCAGTGCCAGATGGTGCCAGACGATGCCAGACAGTCCAGCTCCTCTCCATATGAGTCTGAGTCCTCAGAAACTCACCTGGAACTGGAGTTCAGAGCCGTTGGGAGCTTGTGCCTCCCTCCCGTATAAAATGCTGCCAGCCCTTTCTGCGAGCCCCCTTCACCACACGAGCCCCCTTCGCCACACGCGCCTCCGTACCTCTGCACTTTACTTCCGCACCTCCTCTGATTCTCAGTCTCTTTCTAGTTGTAGAATTTCCACTCAGCCAGCCTTCCTGTGGGTCTGGGTGGTGTCCGTTTTTTCTTTTCATTATGGTTTTGAAATGGTTGTGCGAGACAGCAATTCCCGGTGTTTCCCTATGCCGCCATCTTGGTTTCTCTCTACTTGTGATTTTTATTTGGGGAGTCATTTCTTAAGATAGTCTTTCTGCTTTTTTCTTTGCCTTTCCTCTCCTGGGATTCTCATCATGCATGTATTGGGAAGATGGGTGTAGCCCACATGTGTCTAAGGCTCTGTTAATTTTTTTAAATACTTTTTGCTCCTCCTACTAGATAATTTCAATTGACGTGTCTTTGTGTCATTGTCTTCAAGTTAATTGATTCTTTCTTCTGCAATTAAATGTGCTGTTCAGACTAGTGTAGGTTTTCATTTCAGTTATTGTACTTTTCAGTGCCAGAATTTCTTTTTAAAATAGTTTCTAAGTCTTTATTGGTATTTATATTTGGAGAGATTATCATTTGCATCCTTTCTTTTAATTCTTAGACATGGTTTCTGTTAATTAAGATTATGATAAATAATCTTACTTATTATAGGTGATTTTTAAAATCTCTCTAATAATTCCAACTTTGACCTTCCTCTGGGATAATATTTAATGACTGCTATTTTTTTATTGTTGTTATTTATGAGCCATACTTTATTTTGGCCTATCTTATACTTTTTTGTTAAAACTGGACATTTTAAATAATTTAATTGTGAGGTTCTTGGTTTTCAGTGCTACTCCAGAACCTGAGAATGGAATGGGATTAGTTCAAATTGAAATGCCACAAGATTTCTTTTCTTACTAACATACAGCCATTTTTCTTGAATAAACAGTCTACAGATTGTTAGTTTTCATAGTTATGAAAAGGTGATTTTGACAATTTTTGCCAGTGTTATTACCTTTATGCAGAAACTTTTTTTGGAGGTCTTTATTCTACCATGCCAAACATTGAGCTATGTGTTTTGTTTTGATTATTTCTTTTTTTTTAAATCCTCACCTAAGGATATGTTTTTATTGATTTGAGAGAGAGAGGAAGGGAGAGACCAGGAGTAACATAGAGCAGTTGACTCCCATTTGCACCCTGACTGGGGATCTTCCTGCAACCCAGGTATGTGCCCTGACTGGGAATCAAACCCACTACCTTCTGGTGTATGGGCAAGCTCCAGCCAACTGAGTCACACTAGCCAGGCTAAGCTGTGCTTTTATAAAAATAATTCAGATAGTACAAATAGAACAAAATGTTCTATTTTAATAAACTAGAGGCCTGTGCACACAATTCGTGCACTTTGGAGAGGGGTGTATTCCTCAGCCCAGCCTGCACCCTCTCCAATCTGGGACCCCTCAAGGGATGTCTGACAGCACATTCCTCTCACAATCCAGGACTGCTGACTCCCAACTGCTTGCCTGCCTGCCTGCCTGCCTGATTGCCCCAAACTGTTTCTGCCTACCAGCCTGAGCACCCCCTAACTATTCCCCTGCTAGCCAGAGTGAAGTCTAACTGCTCCTCTGCTGGCCTGATCACCCCTAACTGCCCTCCCCTGCTGGCCTGTTCGCCCCTAACTGCCCTCCCCTGCTGCCCTGATCACTCAAAATTGCCCTTCCTGCCGGTCATCTTGTGGCTGTGGGCGCCACCATCTTTGAGGGAGTGTCAGTCAATTAGCATATTCCCTCCTTATTGACTGTGGGTGGCACCATCTTTGAGAGCTGGGCAGTCAGTTAGCTTATTCCCTCCTTATTGGCTGGGGGCACTGCCATCTTTGAGATGGCATGAGGGTCAATTAGCATATTCCCTCTTTATTAGATAGGATAAGGTTTCTTTCCTAAAACTTAGTCCCCTATTTCTAACCAGAATATTAACTAGTGATAACAGTTACTATGCATCCTTCATAAATACATGCTTAGAGAAGGATGTAGGTGTAAGAGATAAGATCTATATTTCCTTTCATACATATACAAATATACTGTATATTTTTTGCCATTTTTTAACTTGGTAATTTACTTTAGATATTGATCCATGTTGATACATGGAACTATCTCCGTTTGTCCTTGTTGTTGTAGTTGTTTGATATTCCATGGATGGATAGTCCTATTATTTTTACATTTTCTAGGAGCAAATATTTGAGTTGGTCTACTATTTTGTTATTTCAATAAAATGATGGAGTGAACATTATTGCATTTGCATCTTTTTGACCATGTGTGCTGGTATAGGATAAATTTCTACCTATGAAATGTGAGATGTATTTGTTTTTAAGTTTTGATGGATGTTACTAAATTACCTCTCTAAGGATGTTTTATCAGTTTATACTTTTGTCTGTAGTAAAGGAGAATGCTTTTTCTCCTCGCCCTTGTCACACTGTATTGTCAAACAATTAGCCTTTTTAAAAATGAAAAACATATCTTCATTGTTTTAAATTTCTTCTATTCCATATACTTATATTAGTAAATCTTCTTCCACCAGCAAACACACCACTCTTAGAGTGCCTCTTTTCATATTTTTTATTTTTTTTTACTGAGTTAAGAGAATTGGATGGTTGGCCTGTTTTAAATATTATAAATATTTCTTTTTCTAGTTGATTATTTGGCATCACTTACAATATTTTTCTTTAATTTTTTAAAAAATGTCAAACTTTCCAGTCTTCCAGTGGTTTTATGACTCGCTTAGAAAGGCCTTTGCTTTTTAGTTTATAAACATTCATCCATAATTTCTTCCAGAAGCATATTGATCCATTTATGTATCGACTTGTCTGGTTGTTTGTGAGTGATAACCAGATGTTTCTGCACCATTCCTAATTTAACATGCCACTCTGTTAGGTACTAAATTCCTTTATGTATAAAGAATATTTCTGGAGTCATCATTCTTTTCCATTGATTTCTTGGCCAAATTATCCCTTCTCTAATGCCAACATTTAAATTTTTTTAATTTTTACAATTTTTTCAATTATAATTGACATTCAATATTATATTAGTTTCAGGTATACTGCATAGTGTTCAGACATTTACATAACTTTCAAAGTGATCCCCCAATAATTCTAGTACTCAGCACCTTATATACTTATTCAAATTTTATTATCTAATGCCAAACTTTTAGTGTTTATTTTTCCATAAAACCTTTAAAATAAGCTTGTCTAGTTTGGTTTCCCTCTTAAGGAAAAATCCTGTTGTTACTTAGTTGAGATTACAATAAAACAATGATCTCAATTTTTGCATCAATCAAAATCATGTGGAAAGCTTGTCAATACATAGTATGCTGAGACTCAACTGGAGAGTTTGTGATTCACTTTAGTCAAGGTTGTGGTCTGGGAATTTTAAATCTAATATAATTCCGAGGATGATGTTGATTCTGCTGGTCTGGAGCACTGTGCTTTGAGAACCACCACAGTAAGGTTAGCTGGGTAACCTTAAAATAGAGTTTACCCTGGATTATCTAGGTGGGAACCTGTGTTATTACAAGGGCTGTTAAAAATGGGAGAGGATGGCAGAACAGGAGCTGAGGGCAATTTCATGTGAGAAGGACTTGACCTGCCATTATGGGGCTTGAAAACAGAGGAAGGGAAGCACAAGTCAAGGAATGTGGGCAGCCTGTAAAACTGGAAAAAGCAAAGAAACATTATTCCTCAGAACCTCCAGAAAGGGGTGCAGCTCTGCCCACACTTTGACTTTAGCCCACCTACAGAAGAACAAGGTGATCAATTGTGTTGTTTGTGGTAATTTGTTTTGGCAGCAAATAATAAATTAACGAAGTTGCTAAACGATTAAGATAAAGCACTCACAAATGACGAAGGTTTTCTATGTTAGTAAACATTTAACAATAGACTGGTAAAAGTAAGCTTAATAGGTCAAATGCTTCCATTTTCTCCCCCTCAAATTGTTAGAATTTGTCCAAAACTTTAAAAAGCCTTTTTTTTTTAAATTAAATTTTCTGGAAGTTTAATATTTCAGGGTTCATTTAGGGCAAAATCTTTTCCATCTGCAATTACTTATCTAGAAATCAGGCCTATCTGAAAAGTGACCAAGGACTGCATTAGAAAATCAGCCTGGAAAACAGCTGAGTCAAAATTAAGAATGTGACTCAGAGACTGATGGACTGCTGCTGGGATCGGCTGTGTGACACTGGATAAGTCATTTGGCTCCTCTATGCCTCTCTTTTTTATTTTTTGAATAATAGAAGTTAAATTATAAGTTGTGCTGAGGTTTACCTGAGATGATGCATGTATAGCACTTTCTGACCTATAGGTAGAAAAATTTTAAAATGAAGACAGAAATACAAAAAAAAAAATTGTTGTGACTTCATCATAAAAGCAAGAACTCTAGACAATGCAGGTGTTTCCAAAGGCATAAATACAGCAATTGATACGTATAATGGCATTCTTGAGTTAATCACGTATAAGATTTTTTAAAATTTCTTTAGAGATCTTTAAAATATGTGTTGGTGTTTAAAGTGGCAAGCTTTCCCCCCACCCCAGAAAAAGAATTAATCTGCAATTTATATCAACAGTGTCAAATGAACAAAGCATTTTAAAGTATATTTTTATTATGACTCAAACATTACCTTCTTCACTTGTTATTCATTTATGCAGCCAAAAGCCACTCAACCTCTCTGAGCTAAGTCTGTTTCATAACATTTAGACAATAGAATAGCTCCTTGGCAGCACGCTGAGAGATTAGTGACATAGTATATTTTAATCGCCAAACATCTTGCAGGGTATGTAAGTAGGTACTCAGTAAGTGGACCTTATTCTTGTGATTATATTGTGCTCCTCTAAAACTACATAGGCTAAATTATGAAATTCTGTAGGTCCTTCTCTTTATTTTTGTTTCTATTAAATGCGATACTGTTCAACATATTGAAATTATCCTTTTTCTCCTTTTCTAGTGTTCTTCCTACTTCTTTGGTTATTTCTTTTCAGATTTTTTTGCTTGCTCTTCTTTACCTACTCCTTAAATATTTCATATTTCCCATAGGTTTTTAATCTTCTTTTATTTTCTACACATAGTCTCTTGATATATATACTATGCTTCATGGAACCTGCCGAAACCTTTTATTTTATTTTATTTTTTTCCCAAGGAACATCTAGATAACCCAGAAACATCTTCTAATTGCACATATCTAAAAATAAACTTGTAACCATTTTGTGCATATTTTTTTCCTCTCTATGCCTGTATGGGCAACACTGTTTACTCCTTCATTCGACCATTAATCAATTAATTAAACATTCATTGAGTGCCTACTAATCTAAGAATACAATAGTGAAGTAAACAAATTAACAAATCCTTACCCATCAGGGAACATGTTTCTAAGGGAAGAGACAGAGCAAAGTCTATTGTGTGTGTGATGTTGATAAATTCTGTTGGGAGAAATCAAGCAGGGCAGAGAACTGAGGAGAGGCAAGATGGAGGTAAGGGTTGCAGTTCTGAGTAAGATGCTTGGGAAAGTCATCACTGAAAAGGTGCTATTGGAGCAAAGATCTGAGGGGTGAGGGAGCAAACCACGTGGATCTCTGGAGGAAGATTGTTTCAGGATGAGGAAACAAAACCTGCGCTCTGTGAGGCAGGAGTGTGCCTGGCATTTTAGAAAAACAATAAGGTGGCCATCATACCTGGTTTGTGTGAGGGGGAGCACTAGCAGAGAGGTCAGGGGACATAGTGATGTTGGACATGTCTACCCATTTGTTAAAAATTAGAAACTATCCCTTACTACTTAATCTGTCATTCTCCTTTCCTCCTCGTATAACTAGTAAGTTAGCAAGTTTTATTGATTTCAACTCCTGTGTTGCTCTTCTGTCTATCCTTCAGTCTCACTACTTTTTCCTTAGTTCAGGCCTCTATTACCAGTCACTCAGTTGATTTGCTGCTAGTCTCACACCAAATATTCAGCACCCACCCAAGAGCTATTTTTAAACAACTTGTGAGTTCCTGGCCCTGCATAGGTATTGTGTGTATAATGGTCATCATGCTTGTCATGATCATTGTCCTTACAAAGTTTACAGTAACTGGAAAGAAAATCATAGTCAGTTAATAACATGACAGTGTAATAAGTGCTTTGAGAAGGGAAATATAACCTGTCTTAGTAGCACATAGCTAGAGGGTAGTTCTGATTTATGAGAGTTAGCATAAGCTTTCTAGGAGAAATTATATTCCTCTTAAGATCTAAAAGATAAGTAGGAGTTAGAACATCAAGGAGAGAAGAGTTTCCAAGAAAAGAAACCACTTTTGCAAGTGCCCAGAAAATAGAACTGAACACCAAAAAGAGGAGAGTGGCTCAAAATCAAGCTGGAGAGCAGGTCCTATTAGTGTGTTCAGTTAATCTATTTGTCACCAAAATGATCTTTTTGAAACTTCAATGTAATAATTTATCTCCTAGAATTAAATCTACCAATGATTCCCTATTGGCCTTAGGTTAAATTTCAGCTCTATAACATAGCACAGGTGGTATTTTAATTTGACTTTAAGGCCTGCTCTTACATCTTTATATACCATCACTGCAGAACCACTTATAATTACCGCCCCCCCACCCCCCGAAAGAAGAAATTTCACATCTCCAGGCCTTAGCAAACGCTTGGAGTGCTCTTTGGCCCTTGCCAACCTCATGAATTCATTTTGGTCCTTCAAAATTAATCTCAGATGTCACCTTCTATAGGAATCTTTCTCTGGAAATGTGAACTTAAACTGATTATGTCTTCTTCTGTGCTACTGCTCACTTCTATGTGATCTTTTCATTGCAGTTATCTCAACCTAGAATAGTTTGTTTATGTGTTAAACTCCACTGATGTAAGTTCTTTGAGGGTCCGTGATATTTTTGGTTTTGTTTTTGTCTTTGTCTCCTTAACTTCTAACACAGTGCCTGGCACTCAGCTGCCCTTAACATATGTTTAGTGAGTTAATTAATTTAAAGGGAGGCTCAATTAATTTGACCAAGTATATGATACTTATAGGAAAGAGTTAGTATTAATTTATAGTTCACTTAAGTCACCAGATTGTGATAGTGCTCAGTATCTCTTAGCAAAGGAATCGCAGGCTTTTTCAGATTATCCTACCCGAACAGATTTGATGTATGAATCTGAGCTGTATCTTTTTAATTGCATTTTTAATTTAGTGGTATCTTTAATTCTGATTGAAATTTTTGCAGGGATTTTCCTCTCATATTTTGTGCATTATTATTGTTATTTATGATTTTTTGAATTCCTTTACTTTTAGACACATAGATTGATATTGTCATCATTAAATAGTTAAATAATTTTGTAAACTAATATTACTTGAATCAAAATATTCATTTTTGTTTTCTTGTAATAATGCTTTAAATTTTCTACTTCTGGTTACTGTTTTTTAAAAGCCTAGTGTTTTCCTGACTGGTGTGGCTCAGTAAATTGAACATCATCCCATGCACCAAAAGGTTACTGGTTTGATTCCCAGTCAGGGCACATACCTGGGTTGCAGGCTCAGTCCCAAGTAGGGGGCATGAAGGAGTCAGCTGATCAGTGTGTCTCATCAATGTTTCTCTCTCCCTATCTAAAAATCAGTAAAAAGCATATTTTAAAAATAATAATCTATATATATATATAAAAGTGTAATATGCAAATTGACCAGATGGTGGAACGATGAGTTGCTATGACCTGCACTGACCACCAGGGGGCAGACGCTCAGCGTAGGAGTCACCTGCTAACCTCTTGGTCCCTCCCCACCAGCCAGCAGGCTCTGATCGCCTGATGGGGAACGGGGAACCAGTGTTGGGTGGCAGGGACACAGGCGGTGCCAGGCCAAGGCAGGTGCAAGCAGGGCCCTGATTGCCCCGCTGGTCACCCCACACATAGAGGGTGGGGGGCAGTGCTGGCTGCAGGCCGCCGGGAAAGATCAGCCCTGATCAGAGGCCAGGCCTAGGGATCCTACCTGTGCACAATTTTTGTGCACCAGGCATCTAATAAAAAATAAAATCCCATTATTTTACCATAGGCAGTGGAATGATTTCATCAGTAGGGGTATTTAATTGCCCCAAAACACAAAAGTAGCCTTCCTGGGGTTTCCAGAGACCTTGAACAGTCTCAAGCTCATCCTCATTTGGCCCAAGCTAGATGTCCCTTTAAACCATCCACCATAAAACTGCTTGCAGATGCCCCATAGAATAACATCCTAGAATTACTTTATCACTGTGGACAGTCCTGAAAAGAAGAAACATAGGTCAAAGCAAATATTAAAAAAAATTAAAACCTTCCTAGCGATCACTGAAAAAAGATAGGTTTTTCTAAACCTTTCTCATTGTCAAATGTTTTTACTTTTTTAGTAATAGCATACTTGGAAATAAGTGTACTCTGAAAAGTTTCTCTTAGCTACTACTGATAAACATATAAGTAGTTGTTAACAGTGTGTATTGAAAGTCCTTAAAATGTTCATACTCATTAATACTTCAAAATATTAATTCTGATGGAAATGTGTTAGAGGTAGAGGGGGGGTGGTTGCACAACATTGTAAATTTACTAAATACCACTGAATTGTTTACTTTAAAATGGTTAATTTTATGTTATGTGAATTTCATCCTAGTTAAATTATTTCTTTAAATAGGCATGTTCATTATTTATAATAGAAAAAGTTACATGCAATAACTATGTTTAATAAAAAGGGAGTGATTACATATGATACATCTGCATGCTAGACTACTATACTACTATGCTGCCATTACAATAATATTTGTAAAGGATTTTTTTTTTTTCGGGGAGAGGATGGGAGAAGGGAGAGGGGGAAATTGCGAGGCGAGGGGGGGTGGGGAGGGGCCTCCCTGAAGTGAGCCACGGAGCATGCGTGCGGGCTCACCCCTGTAAAGGATTTTTAATGAAATGTGGAAATGCTCATGAGAATATGTCATATGAAGAGCCTTGAATACAAAATTAAACAGTTGGACAGTTTTGTAAAACAAGCATACATAAGAAAAAGGTGAAAGAAAATTGTAAGTGTTCCTTGAGCTCCTTTAAGCACAGGAAGCCTTTGTCTCAACGTTAAAATGGCAGCTTTCCATTGGAGTCTCTCATAGTTGCCTCTATTAGACTTTCACCATGGAGGTTCTGATTTTTGTCACTGGTCTGTTCATAATACCCAGAGCCTTTGTTTGTACCATCATGGTACAAAGAGCCTGGAAAGGAGAAAATGTTAACATACTGAATTGGAGGGTTTACTTGGGCAATTTATAATGTCTTTACCCTGCAAATAGGTTAAATAGAATTGAGGGAGGGGGGCACCAGCTTGGAGTATTATATTTATTGAATATATTTATCATGTGTTCAGTCATACACTAGATACAGTTATATCCATCATCTCATATAATTTCCACAAAAACTTGGCAAAGTAAAAACTCGTTATATACCCACTTTATAGATGGAGGAAAAAAGTACAGTGACTGCTCTGGCTTACAGAGGTTTTAATTGAGGCTCAAACACTGGCACCCTGCTTATAAATCTGCTTTTTCTACTGCACAGCATGGCTTTTTTCTGTGCTATGCTGGACATTGCCACCACAAAGCCTCAAGTATAAACAATCCTCAGTTTGTAAATAAATTGTGTTGTAATTTAGTCTGTATATATGTAATGACTTTTCTCATATGTATAACATTAAATTAATTAAGATTCAATCCTCAATAGTATTTCTCAGGTCTGAATTGGCATATATTCAGTACTTATAATGCCACTCCCATGACAGTTGCTAATATTGAAATATTCCATGTGCCGGGCACCATTATAAGTTTTTATAAAATTTAATCTCAATAACTCTAGTTAATACCAGTGTTATCCATGTTTACATATAAGAAAGCTGAAGCACAGGGTCACAGAGTAATTAGTATCAAAGCCAAGGTTTGAACCCAGGCAATCTAAGCTTTAGCTTCCTTTTTAATATGGTTTTCCAGAGAGCCACTGAGTAATCCAAAATGGTGCTCAAGAAGAAATTTGTTTGCTAATTAAATTTGTGTTCTAAAAGTATCCTGTCCTATCAAATAAAAGAGTAATATACAAATTTACCATCACTCCAACATACAAGATGACTTACCCCATGTGGTCAAAGATGGCTTCCCCCATGTGAACACAATATGGCCAGCAGGGGAGGGCAGTTGGGAGGGACCAGGCCTGAAAGAGAGGGCAGTTGGGGGGACCCAGGTCAGCAGGAGAGGGCAGTTGGGGTGACCAGGTTGGCAAGGGAGGGAAGTTAGGGACAATTAGGCTGACAGGATAGCAGTTAGGCATTGACCAGGCTGGCAGGGGAGTGGTTAGGGGGTGATCAGGTTGGCAGGCAGAAGTAGTTAGGGGCAATCAGGCAGGCAGGCAGACGGTTGGGAGCCAGCAGTCCTGGATTGTGAGAGGGATGTCTGACCGCCTGTTTAGGCCCGATCCAGGTGGGGTCCCAGATTGGAGAGGATGCAAGCTGGGCTGAGGGACACACACCCCGCCCATGCATGAATTTCATGCACTGGACCTTTAGTGTAACATATAATAGCTTCAACCTTGGCTACACATCAAAAAAACATCTGTGGAGTTTTCTATACACACAGAGGCCCAATCCAACTGTGGACAAAATGAATCACTGTCTTCGAGGGTAGGTTATGCATACCTGTATGAAGATGTTCCATAGATGATTTGGATGTATACTTGTCCCCTGTGTACCTGAAGCTAATGGTATTGTCTTGATATCTTGAGCTCTCATATCCAAAAGACGTTAATGTAACTTTTATGAAAATATCAAGCAAAGTAGTATTGCTTATTGATTGGTGGTATGGACTCTGGAGCCAGACTTCCTCACTACAATTTATTAATTTTGTTATTTTGAGGATACTACTTAAATGGTCTAAAACTTAGTTTCATGATGCATAAAATAGGTAAATTTTGTTAAGTAGCATATACAGATTGACCGAACGGCATGACACGTACTGACCACCAGGGGTAAGATGCTCAATGTAGGAGCTGTCCCCTGGTGCTCAGTGTGCTCCCTTAGGAGGAAAACTGTTCAGCCAAAAACTGGGCTCACAGCTGGAGAGCACAGCGGCGGTGGCGGGAGCCTCTCTTGTGTCCTCAGCAACGCTAAGGATGTCCAACTGCTGGCTTAGGCCTGCTCCCTGTGGGGATTGGGTCTAAGTCATCAGTCAGAAACCCCTCGAGGGCTTCCAGACTGTGAGAGGGCTCAGGCCAGGCTGAGAGATGCCACCCCTCCACCCATCCCCCCACCCTGGGGACGAATTTCCTGCATCGGGCCTCTATTATACAAATAAAGCAGTTCAGCACAGTGCCTGACACATATTAGCTCCCCAAAGTTTGACGTAGTTGTGTAAATGTATACTGATATTACAGTAAATAATGTGAATAGTGCAGTCATTACATGCTGTGGAGAACAACCACTGATCTTGGGCTCAGGTGTGTAGCCTTCCCAGAAGCCATGTGAAATATGACAGGAAACTGTTGAGTGGGATCATTCCAAGACATAGGATGTCTTTGAGAACAATAAGCAGAGGAGTATATGAGTTTTTTTGTTTAAAGTTATAATTGTAGTAGACTTATGTCTAAGTTCCTTAGTATTTGATTTTGAATCTCAGTCTACCTTAATTTAATTTGATTTATATTACTATGCTGTGTACCTGAAAGTAATACAAAATAATATTGAATATAAACTATAACTTAAAACAAATTTTTTAAAAGAAAGAAAAAAATTGCAAAGTAGTTATTACTCTTGCCCTTCTGTGCCTTTGCTTTTATGGTGATTTGTGCATATTTGATATCCCCAACTCCTTGTTCTTAAAATGCTCAGGAATACCTAAACCCTATCATACACATAGTAGGACTTTAAAATGTCACCGTATTGCCCTGACCGGTTTGGCTCAGTGGATAGAGCGTCGGACTGCAGACTCAAGGGTGCCAGGTTCGATTCCGGTCAAGGGCATGTACCTTGGTTGCGGGCAAATCCCCAATAAGGGGTGTACAAGAAGCAGCTGATCAGTGTATCTCTCTCATTGATGTTTCTAACTCTCTATCCTTCTCTCTTCTTCTCTGTAAAAAATCAATAAAATATATTTAAAAAAATAAAAAAATTAAATGTCACCATATTGAATTAAGGGAGAAGAAGCAGTTATCTTCTTTCTTTCTCCCCAAGTTGTCTTCTTTAATATTAGTATAATATTAATATAATAGGAGTGCTATTATGTCTATATAATGTTAACATGGAAGTCTAAATAACAAACAAATCTAATTTATATATGCAGAGAGGTGCCTACATTGTAGTGAATAAATTTTGTATATTCAAGAGCCAGATTTTTTTTAACAACACAGAAAATGCTTTTGATAAGTGCGTATTTGTTATCTCTTCATAGATTTAGTTCAGTCATAATATTTAAATTTTGATGCCAAACTGTTTATTGGGAATAAATACGGGTGCCTATTTATTCCCTAGTTTGTTTAGCAACACCATATCTTATCTCTATCTTTGAAGCAAGAAAAAGAGGGAATAAAGAAAGGAAAATTGGTAAGGAGATGAGCAGAGAGGAGAATTGAAAATGTATATCATGTGTAATTTTACTCCTTGCAAGATCTTACAATGGCAAGCTTGGAAGTAGAGGACCTGGAATGTTAGCTTCTTTGTAAACCATAGTGATCAAACCTTCTGAGAAGACCAGAGTATGTGTTGATGAGGATATAACAACAGTCCAATGGGACTGAGCTGGGGGGAGTTAAACTTCTTTACGTTTGCATTTTTTCCACTATATCACTATTTCAAAGATACATAAATTTAAATATTGACAGACACATTTGACACTTTACCCTGTAGCTCAGTTGTGGGGTGTGTCAGCTTTTTTCACAGTAATGAGGAATTTGTTATATCACAAGACCCAAAAGCCAGGCTTATAAACACTATTGTATTGTACACTATTTTTGTACTGTGTTAAATGGATACACACTGCTTTTTCCCAGGAGGAAACTGTGATTGATTTCTAGTTAATAAATATTGAATTGAAAACATGTTTGAAATGGATTTTACAGTTGATTTTTGGAAAGTGCTAACACTTAAGAAAAGTTTGACTTTTAATGATTTCTCTCTGCCATTTTCTGTACATATTATTCAATATACCTTCCAGTTTCCATCATCTAATCTAATAAAAGAGTAATATGCAAATTAACCCTCATTCCGATACACCCACAAGCCACACCCACCAACCAATCAGGAGCAGATATGCAAATTAACTAAACTAGGATAGCAGCAGCCACGGAGCTGGAGTTGCCCTGGGCAGTGGAGGAAGCCAGGGTCCTGCGGGCCCTGAGCTCTAGTCAAGGCTACAAAGTTTCAATTATAGAAGATAAACAAACCCCAGATACCTGCCAGGCTGGGACCTTGGGTTGCCAGGGGCAACCCAGGCTTCGAGGGGGTGAGGGACCAAGGCAACAAAGTTTCAATTATAGAAGTTAAATAAATCCCAGATACCTGTTTCCAGCCAGGCACCCCAGTAGGGACCCGAACTCTGAAGGTGCTTTGGGCAGCCTGAAAATGGCCCTCAACCCTTCACCCAAGCTGGCCCACACACCCATGGGTGAGGGTCCCCACTAGGGGGCTTGGCAAGCCTGCAAACAGCCATCAGCCTCTCACCCAGGCTGGCCAGGCATGCCAGCAGGTGGACATCCCCCAAGGGGTCCCAGACTGCAAGAGGGTATAGGCTGGGCTGAGGGACTTCCCGCAAGTGCACAAATTTTTGTGCACTGAGCCCCTAGTATATAATAAAAGCCTAATATGCAAATTGACCAAACATGGGAATGACGGGGGTGTGGGGTGCTGAGTGGGTGGTGCCAGGCCAGCCAAGGCAGAAGCCAAGTGGGCAGAGGAAGGGAACAGCAGCAGCCTGCTGCAGAGGGGTGATGGAGGGGGAGGGGCGGTGCCAGAGTTGCCCCCTGGTGGTCAGTGCGCTTCCACAGGGGCAGCGCCACTCAGCCACAAGCCAAGCTGAAGGCTGGTATGCAGTGACGGTGGTGGGAGTCTATCTGGCGGGGAGTAGGTCTAAGCCACAGTCAGACATCCCCTGAGAGCTCCTGGACTGTGATGACAGGCTGAGGGATGCTCCCCACCCCCGACTGCATGAATTTTTGTGCACTGGGCCTCTAGTAATAAGTAATATGATCAAAATTGGTTATTTTACACCCTAGCCAGTTTGGCTCTGTGGATAGAGTGTTGGCTTGAAGACTGAAGGGTCCTGGGTTTGATTCTGGTCAAGGGTACATACGTTGGTTGCAGGTTCCCCAGCCCTAGTCTGGGTACATGCAGGAGGCAACCAGTCAATGTGTCTCCCTGACATTGATGTTTCTCTCTGTCTCTCCCTCTCCCTTCCACTCTCTCTAAAACAGTCAATGGAAAAATACCCGTAGAAGAGGATTAACCAAAAAATAAAAAATTGATATTTTATTAATGTAATTTATCGAAGTGAGTTTGATTTGTTTGAATTAAAATCTCTTGGGAAATGAATATGTTAGCAAAATATCTGTGATCATTGCACTAGTTATCCCACAGACTTTCTGCATTATTCCATTAAATATGAAATAACTGAAGCCCCCAAATCCCAAGTTATACTTTTCTGAGGGTAATTTACTATTTTGGAATTGAGAATACATATCCACCTTTGAAAACCATGTGGTAAATGGAGCTAGATACCTAAGGCAGTGTTCCTAGACATCACATCATCCTAATCACCTGTGAAAAGAGAGACCTTGCCTGATTGTGAATCATTGTTGATAACTACATTCCTGGAAATGAGAGGCACTCATAGCAAAGAGAATTCCAGAGGGGATTTACATCTGACAACATTGCCAGACTCCCATGCAGTTATGATTCTGGCGTGATGTTTTGAAAAAAGTATTATTTTGGTAAAGCAGGTCTTATCTATTAATGTGTTACTGTACCATCATCACAATGATATGTAAAAACATTCATTTCCTACAACTCTTTCTTAAACCTTTGCCACTCATAATTTTCCTTTGTTCCAATTTCCTCATTTATTTCCATTTCATATGCAGGATGGGGCAAAAGTAGGTTTACAGTTGTTCATATGAAAAATAATATAATAATAACACAAGAATAAGCTCTGTTTCCTGTACCTCTTTTTGTTTCACTCTTATGATGCTGGTGTTTTATAAGCTGCCTTGATCACTTGGTAATAAAACAGGTAAGTAAAGAAGCCTAGACTGTGATAGATCTTAATTGTCACATGAACGTAAGCCATTATCAGAGGTATCACAAAGCAGTGTGAAAAGATGAAAGAAAGCACCAGACTTGGGTTCAAGTTCTGGCTCTGCATTTTTCCAATCCAGGGCCAGAGCTTTGGCTTCTGTGTCTCAGTGTTCTCATCTGCTAATGAGGACAGTAAATCCTATACCATGCATGTCAAACTCAAGGCTAACATGACCAAATAAACAAGGTGTAAGTTTATGTGGGCCCCAAAACACAAAATACAAATTTTCATGGAAATACAGGTTTATTTCAATAGAGACATGCTGAATACAAAAGGCTGAAGTAAATGAGTAATCATTAACATAAAATAATAGACTATTTAAATAAAAATTAATATTTTATCTTGAACATTAACTTACCAGACACTGAATAACTGCACAAACTAATAAGCGTAATGCAAATAAAATCTTTTTTTTGTTCTCCGAAAGCAAACTATTTCCTGTTGCGCACACCAAACAAGTCAGTCCAAGACTAATGACTTGGCAATCGGCTGCTAAAATATTCGCTGCTAGTATTAGTGGAGAGAAATGGTGAGCCTGTACATAAGGTGCATAAGGGAAATGAATACAACATGATTATAGTAATCAGTCATTAGTGAACATAGTAGTTCGTTATTAATAGCTAGTGCCCCCGTGCATGGCATCGTGCACATTGAAAGGAAATTAATTAGAAGGTGGCCTATAGAGCAGAACTGGGTGAAATGGGCCACACACACCCTGGAGCCAACCATTCACGGTCCCTTCCTGGCCAGCCGCACCTGGGACTGTGCTGTAGCTCAAAGGGTGTCTACGGAGTGATTGGGGTTTCTCTGGCATGTGGGGTCCCTCAGCCTGGCCTATGGGGATGGGGCCAAAACTGGCTCTCTGACATCCCCCGAGGGGTCCTGGGTTACAAGAGGGCAGTTCTTGGTGACACACTCCAGAATCAGGCTCCCTCCTCTCTGGTTCCAGGGTGTATCACTTGAGAACTTCCACTGCCAAGTCACTGCAGGGCGGCAGTTCCTGCATTGATCGTCTGCCCCCACATGGTCATTGTGCGCCATACCGACTGGACAGTTGGACATTCGGACGGTTGGGCATTCGTATGGTCGCTTAGCCTTTTATATATATATACTAGGGGCCCGGTGCACAAAAATTTGTGCATTCAGAGGTTCCCTTAGCCCGGCCTGTGCCCTCTGCAGTCTGGAAACCCTCGGGGATGTCCTCCTGCTGGCATGCCTGGCCAGCCTGTGTGAGGGGCTGATGGCTGTTTGCAGGCTGGCCAAGCCCCCCAGTGGGGACCCTCACTCCATGGGGGTGTGGCCAGCATGGGCTCAGGGCCGTTTTTAGGCTGCCCACAGTCCCTTCAGGATTCGGGTCCCTACTGGGGTACCTGGCCATCCTGGGTGAGGGGCTGAGGGCTGTTTTCAGGCTGCCCACAGCTCCCATTGATCCAACATCCCAGCGAGGCTGGCTGGAATCAGGTTTCTGGGGTTTATCTATCTTCTGTAATTGAAACTTTGTTGCCTTGAGCGGAGGCCTAAGCAGGCAATGAAGCCTCCTGTTTGCTTCAGCTCCGTGCCTTCTATAATTGAAACTTTGTTGCCTTGAGCAGAGGCCCAGCCTGCCTAGACAGGCAGTTTCCTCCCATCGCTGGTTCAACAGAAGCTTCCTGTTTGCTCTAGCTCTGTGGCTGCCAGCTGCCATCTTGGCTGGGTTAATTTGCACACAGCCGCTCTGATTGGCTGGTGGGCATGGCTTGGATGGTGGGTGTGACTTAGGTGTCTTGGAGTGAGGGTCAATTTGCATATTACTCTTTTATTAGAGTAGATAGATTATGTATAACAGGATATTGTAAAAATTAAGTTATAAAATTATTATTAAAACATTTCTCACATCCTGTTATATTGGCTGGGCTGCAAAATTATTTGTTGTAGCCCTAACGGGTTTGACTCAGTGGATAGAGCATCAGCCTGTAGACTGAAGGGTCCCAGGTTTGATTCCAGTCAAGGGCATGTACCTTGGTTACAGGCACATCCCCAGTAGGGAATGTGCGGAGGCAGCTGATTGATGTCTCTCTCTCGTTATGTTTCTAACTCTCTATCCCTCTCCCTCCCTGTAAAATATCAATAAAATATATTTTAAATAAATAATATTTGTTGTGGACTGCATGCAGCTCACAGGCTATGAATTTAGTGAGGATGATTCTAATGAGGATTAGATCCCATTATATTTGGGAAAGTATATGGCATACACTATAAACTTAGTCAAATGCTAGTTGAATTCAGATCGGATTTTCACAGATTGGGAAAAAATATTTTTATTTTTGTCCCTTTACAACTGTAATTATTGTGACTAAAATGGTCTGAATTGTCACATTCAGAAGGAATGTGAGTAAACGTTCTGGATTCTGAGCATTCCAGTTGTGAAGCCTGAAGGAATGCTGTGTTTGTGCTTTGCCCTTGGAAAGAGGGGGCCTATTTATTGAGCCTCCATGTTACCTCTATGCCTATAGACAAAGCAAGAGGAAGACATTCTCCTAGCCTCCAAAGCAGGAACCTAAAATACATTTTCTTACAGAAGCTGTGCTATCAATAGGATTGATTTTTTATGGTTTCCCCACAAAAGCTATTAGTCCTTAATATAATTAACAGCTGTGCACCTATGAAAATATAACTATACTCACTGTATTTCTTATATCAAATGAACCTTTCTCTTCAGGTGGATCTAGACTTAGTTTATGGAAACCTGTCATCTCCATGTTATCCTTCATTCTGTGCAAGATTTTTGAAGAATGGAACGTCCTTAAACTTGTTCCATGTCTAAGCCACTCTGTATTCAGGGGACTTGTTAATAATGTAATATTATATTGTTATTTTTAAAAATTTTATGCTTTGATGGACAGTTATAAGAATACTTTCTCATGTAATTTTGGAGAGGAATGTAAAATAATAGAAGAAGAAAAAGAAAAACTTTGGGTTAGTTTGCTGGGTTTATTTTTTTAAAAATATGTCCACTTCCCCCCTCCCTTTTCCAGTTTGCTTAATTTCAGAAAGTGTGACTTTTCTTTTTTGTGATGGTTGTTTTTTGTTAATCCTTACCCAAGGATATTTTCTCCATTGATTTTCAGAGAGAGTGGGAGGGAAGGATAGAGATAGAGAGAAACATCAATGTGAGGAAGACACATCAATTGGTTGTGCCCTCTCCTTCCATACATGCCCCATCCTGGGTGGGGATTGAGCTTGCAGAGGAGGTAGGAAGTATGGAATTGAACCCACAATCCTCAGCCCGCTGCTGATGCTCCAACCACTGAGCCAAACAGGTAGGGCCAGAAAGTATGACTTTTAGAAAAGAGCTATATCTTTAATATTGGTAACTTGTTGTAAATTTGAAAATAGTTACAATAATTTAGAAGTATTTCACATTAATGAAATTGTTAAGAATAGTCAAGACATTGTCCTTAATAGCCATATACAAGCATCTTTTCTCAATTATTAGAAAAAGATTTGAAATACTTTCATTTTGGGAGTTGGTGCAATGCTAATAATACCTCCCACAAGTATTATTTATGTGGAGGTATAATGTTGTAGCACTCAAGTGAAAAGCTCTGCAAGTTGCAAAAACACTATGTCAATAATATTTTGAAATTATTTGTGAAAAGGACATCTGAAAGGAAATGAGTTCTGGATCCTAGCTCTTTTATCACTGACTATAACCTTTAGCAAGTCAACCTTTTAGCTCTGTCTGCTCTTCTTGACAATTAAGACAAAGTCTGAGGGATTGCCCATCCTTCCAACTCTGATTTTCTAATATTCTTGTTATTAAAATTTGAGATGAAAAGAAATTAGTCATACTGTACATGGAATGAATGTTGTACTAAGAGTTATTAATAGTATAATTTTATACTACAAACTGGTCTTTAAAAATATAAAAAATTCAGTTGTATTCTTTGTTTCAAAGTGTTTTCTGATTTATGTGCTATTTTTTACCAGACTTCTTCATTTTGAGAAAGAAAATATTTTATAGGTGAATATCTTACCCTTCTCATTTCATGCTACCTTTCCTTCATTTCTCAACCCAAAAATACCCTCCCCATGAGAACACACTTTAAAAGTAAGTCTGACACGGGCCGATGTGACTCAGTTGGTTAGAACTTTGTCCCATACACCTGCACCAAAAGATTGCCATTTTGATGGTCAGTGCACATACCTGAGTTGCAGCCTCCATCCCAGGTAGGGGGCATGCAGGAGGCAGCCAATCAATGTTCGGATGTCACAATTATGCGTCTCCTTCTCTTTCCTTCTCCCTTTCCCTCTTTCTAAAAAAATCAGTTTTTAAAAAAAAGTCTGAAGGTTGCAGGTTCCATCCAGTTGATCGGGTGGGGCACATGCAGGATGAATAAATGCATAAATAAGTAGATATGTGGGCCAGTCTCTCTCTCTCTCTCTCTCTCTCTCTCTCTCTCTCTCTCTCTCTCTCTCTCTCTCTCTCTCTCCTCCCCTCTCTCCCCCTTTCTCCCTCTCCCCCCTTCTCTCCCTTCCTCTTTTCCTTCCTGCCTCCCTTCCTCTCTCTTTCTCAAATCAATACATAAAAGATTTACAAAACCACACAAGTCTGACAATTACAGAGCCACAGATAGTAGCAGAGGCACCTTGACAAATTCTGGGGCACTACTTTTCACAGTAGAAATAAAACAATACATGGCAACTATATTGTGAAAATATAATCCAGAGGTAGTAAATATAGGTATAATTGTCCCAAATAGCTACACAGCACAGTTTAAGGGGAATTGTCATTTCTTCACTTACAAACACAGACACACACACACACACACACACACACACACACACACACACTTGCTTTCCATCTTTTTTATCCATTCTGCAAAAAAAATAATTACAACTACAAATACTAGTCTCGGTACAGATATATACTTAGCTTTTTTACTGACATGGTTAGCTTTACCAAGATCATTACTCTTTAATCAACCCACATCGGAAGCATATGTGAACAAAGATGCCCCGTCTGGCCACCAGGCTGTCAGATTTAGCTGTCCAGTTGTCTAATAAGCTCTAGTCCAGAATGAGATATTGAGCAGAATGAAGGTCCAGAAATAATAATTTATCAGACTTGGCATCTCATTGACCAAATCAGCTCCAGCATTATGGTGAGGCCAGCACCTGGGCTGGATCATTGCTGATTGACACCTTTCAGCTGATGCCAGGAAACCTAAATTCTGTATGGAACACTCCAAAGGAAGGAGGCCAAAGATTCAGTCCAGTTAACACCCACAGGAACCAGGAAAGGCTTTAAAGCTAAGGGAGAATTCTGAACTGAACAAAAGAAACTTTTCTTAGGTCAGTGAGGTATGGTCTTTTTGGAGAAAGTATTTGAGGGTCCACCAAATGACTTTAATCCATAGTGTGTGTGTTTATAGCATGAGCTTTCAAGTTACAGTAGGTGTGTAGCCATTTGCTAGGCGAACAGCCAATGCAGATGATTTGGGATGAAGCTTCACATCCCTTGCTCTGATGACTGTTTGCCCTCAATCTGGTTTGGGACGTTATTGGAATCTGTGAGAAGTATTTCTTAAAAGAGTTAAAGCGTAGACTGATATTATTCCTGGGGCTTGTATTTATTTCCTAGTGTCTTAGTACGCTGCTTCTTTTTTTTTTTTTTAGCATTTTGTTAGCATTTTGAATTGAGAAGTTACAAACTACCTTATTAGTAGTAATGCTTAGCTATGGTTAGTGCACTTTCAGCTTTCAGGTAAAACTGGTTTGCCAGTATTTCACCAACATTCAGGGCTAAATGTACTTTGCCAGAATGATCACTGTGCTGATTGGGGGTGCCTCACGGTTTGGCTAATGTAACAGATAATGTGGTACTCTATCTCTGTGCTCTCATAGCCCTGTACTATTTTGTACACATCAGCCTTCCCAAGGCCAGCAGCTGCATCTATGCCTTAGGACTGCCTTTGAGCTGCTGGAAGCACTGCGGGAAGACTTTAAGCAATAACTGACAGGTGTCAGCTTCCTTGGCCCTCAGACAATTCGGAGACATGTATCTTACAACATCTCCCAATGTCTCCCATGGGGATAAGTTTCAGTTGTCTTCTGTGATATCTAGCTTACTAATGTACCCTATATTAGCAGTCTGCCCTTCTCTTATCATCTTTCCCACTGCTCTGCCAGTTACTCTGAGTCTCCTAAATAAATTATGTGCACCTCACTTGGAAACTCCACTAAGAGCTAACCAAAAGCCCCCCAAAAGTGGTAATCCTTCTTATTTAATTACGAAAAATTGTCTAGAATAAGTGGACAGATATAAAGGTAATATATTTGCATTTGTACGGTACTGGAAATACTTAGTATTATAGATCCCTCTCCTTTCTTTGTGCCCCCAAGCTTAAAATTAGTAGTCATCAAATACTAGTAAAAATTAACAAAGTTATGTAATTAAACGAATCTTACATGATCAACCTTTTATTGACATTCAAACCATAACTTTAAAATACTAAAATCAATATAGTAAAGTCCTAATACAGGAAGTAAGGAAAAAATTCATTTAAACTTAAAAATTGAAAAAAAATTATAACAAAAATGTATTGCAACCTGTAATCTAAAATAAAACATAATGCCCTTAAAATACTCCAATATAAATGTTTAGGGCTACCTAAAAATGCTAAAGAATTGAAAATAAATAGCAAAGTAATAACATTCTAAGACACTAGAAACTAGTATTCAGAGCACTCAATATTTCAAATAAATGAATAAAATACTTAACAATCACCTTGATACTAAAAGTAAAATGTCCAGGTCCATCCATGCTGTCACAAAGGGTAAAATTTTCTTCCTTTTTATGGCTGAGTAATATTCCATTGTGTAAATGTACCATAACTATTTTATCCACTTATCTACTGTTGGACTCTTGAGTTCCTCTAAATCTTGTCTATTGTAAATAACATCCTATCTACTAAAAAGTAATATGCAAATTAGGCATCACTCCGTGACAAAGATAGCCGCCGCCACAGCCACAAGACGGTGGTGCCCATAGCCACAAGATGGCTTCCCTCATAGCCACAAGATGGCGGTGCCCAGTCTAGCTCGGCCCCACCACTAAAGTGGTCAGGACTGTTAGCCAGGCAGGTGGCGGGGGAGACGAGGGGCCCAAGGGGCAGAACAGGTGATCAGAGGGGCTTCGCCAGAGGCCTCAGGCATGGGCAAGGGCAGAGCGGTGATCAGAAGGGTATGAGGATGCCCTACCCAGGCATAAGGCCTGAGCCAGAGGCCTCAGGACTGGGCAGGGGTAAGGCCGGAGATCGCAGGGGCCTTGGTTCCGTAGAGCCAGCGATCAGAAGGGCAGGGTCGGAGCCTGCAATCACAGAGGTCTGGGCACTGGTGGAGCCGGCAAAGCAAGGTCTGGGGGTCCCCTGCCCAGGCCTGCAGCCTTGGCCAGAGGCTGCCAGTGGGGCAAAGGCAGAGCCGGCGATGGCGGGGGGCAGAATCAGAGCTGGTGATCACAGAGGCCTGGGCTCTGTGAAGCCGGTGATCAAAGTGGTTTGGGGGTCCCCTGCCCAGGCCTGCATCCTCGGCCAGAGGTTACAGGCCTGGGCAGGGGTGGAGCTGGGATTGGAGGGGCAGGGGTGGAGCCAGTGATAGGAGTGAACTACAGAGGAAACAACTTTTCTGATCGCTCATTGGCTAAGCTCCCTGTAGGCTACTGGTAATATTCTTAGTAACTTGGGTAATAAGAATCCAAAAAGGCATCTAGGGTTTTTCCACCACACTCTTGGAGAAAGAAAATGAAGGTCCACTGCTAGAGGGTTAAGAAATGTCTTATCCTGCCCTAGTCAGTTTGGCTCAGTGCATAATGCCTCAGCCTGCTGACTGCAGGGTCTGGGTTCAATTCTGACCAAGGGCATGTACCTAGGTTGCAGACTCTTCCCTAGCCGGGGCCCAGGTCAGAGCATATGCAGGAGACAACCAATCGAAGTGTTTTTCTCACTTTGATGTTTCTCTCTGTTTCCCCCTTCTCGTCCACATTCTTTAAAAATCAATGAAAACATATTCTCAGGTAAGGATAAAAAAAAAAGAAATGTCATATCCTATGAAAGACACATCTTGAAAATGCCTAAAGAAAGTTGTCATTTCTTCATGGTGAAGGGACTGGAGTCCGTGTTGACGAAAACACCTTGGTGGCTGTGTTGACTGGCAGTGGCTGCAGCAGTGGGGTGATGGGGCTGGTGGCTTCCCCTAATTAGCCTGGTCACCTCCCACGAAGGGAGGCCAGACTGCAGCTTAGGCCCACTCCCCAAGGGGATCATGGAGTGGGCCTAAGCCATCAGTAGGACACCCCCTGAGGGCTCCCAATATATGAGAAGGGGCTGGTTGGGCTGAGGAAACCCCCACCCAGTACACAAATTTCATGCACTGGGCCCCTAGTAGAAACATAATATGCAAATCAACTGAACAACTAAATAGCAGAATGACTGTCCCTACAACCTTCCAGATGACACGCATTGGTGTCAGGCCAGCAGAGGTGGGTGCAATGCGATTCGTTTGGGAGCCCCACCATTGCCCCACGATCACCCCGCAGAGGGAGACCCAGGCCACCCTCTATGGGGTGATTGATGGGGGTCTCTGCAATCAATTTCCCCAAAGAGGGAGGCCCAGCAGGACAATTGGTGGGGGACTTGGCTGGGGGGAACTCCACAATCGCCCCAAAGAGGAGGGCCCAGACTCCCAGGGGGCCCCGCAATCGATCACCCCACAGAGGGAAGCCCAGGCCACCGGCCAGCGATGCTGTGGCAGGTGTGCAGGGCCAGCCATCAGTCACCCCACAGAGGGATCCCAGGCCAGCCAAGCAATTGTACCCCATGCCCGTCACCCACAGAAGGAGGTGACCAGTGGTGGGGGAGGAGGGACAGCGCTGCACAGATGGCAAGCAATGGCAGAGGCCGAGGCAGGGCCAGCTGCTGGCAGCCGGGGGAAGGAAAGCTCTGAGAGGGCTTGATCGACGGCCAGGCCTATGGACCCTACCCAGGGTGTCCTGGATTGCGAGAGGGCACAGGCCAGGCTAAGGGCCACCCTGACCCCCCCTCCCCATCCTCCCACCCCGTTCACGAATTTTGTGCACTAAGCCTCTAGTTGTAAATGACACTGCAATGAGCATAGGGGTGCACATATTCTTTTGAACTAGTGGACTTGGAGAGTATTATGCTAAATGAAATGACCCAGTCAGAGAAGCACAAGTACCATATGATTACACTCATATGTGGAATTTAATGAAGAAACTAAACTAACAAGCAAAATAGAGACAGACTCAGAGAGAGAGAGCAAAGCTCTATTGAAGGGGGTGCGGGGACTGAGAAAAAAATTAAAAGGAAGAACTCCTGGACACAGACAACAGTGTGATGATTGTGGGAGTTGTAGGGGGAGATGGAATAGGGAGGATAAATGGTGATAAAAAAATAAAGAGAATAAAATAAAAATGGAATAAAGTAAAATGTAATAAAATGTTCAAATGAAAATATTAAAGAGCAATTTAAAAATAGAGCATTAGAGAGATACCATTTTAATACACCAAGAACTGAATTTAAAAGGCAATCTCTCAAAGCCACAAATGGTCACAGGGCACTCAGGGGTAAAAAGACCTAGGTCTAGTCCAGAGAAGGTGGGGGTCAAGACAGTAGTGAGTTTAACCTCCTTAGAACAAATACGCCCATTCTCTTGATCTGTGGGAAAAGTGCCAGGTAAGAGCTTGGTCACTCTGGAGAATTCGTTTTGGGGAGCCGGTTGGCTTAAGGCCTGTTTGCAGACTGTCTTTAAAAAGACACTTACTCTGAAAGAAGAGGGAGAAATCAAAGCATGTCAATGACCCCCAACTTCCTGCTGCATTTCCCACACTTTAGTAACATTTTGTAAAAGCTGATGGTAGATATGTAAATAAGAAAACAAAGAGTAACTCAGGAACTTCAGCTGTGATGAAGAACCAATGATAGCAGGACTTAAAGCCTTTGACAGTAGGCAGGCCATTCTCTTCTCCACAAGTCTACTCTGTCTCAGCCTGTATGTATTTCTGTTAGTCAACCAGTATCCTTCTTCCTTCCTTTGCTCAGTTTGACCAGTTTTGTTTATATCACAAGTTGAGAAACTACTGTGTATTTCTTCCCAATGTTTTGATTTTTATAAACATTTATATGTTTTATGATACAAATAAATCCAAAGACAATATAGCATAGTAATTAGGAACATAGGTCCTTGAGCTGGATTACCTAGGTCTAAGGCTGGCTCTGCCAATTCCCAGCTAATGCCACCTCTCCTTTGCCATGATCTCCTCATTTGTAAAATGGGCATGTTAAGAACATACTCTTCCATAAGGTTGTTTGAAGACTAAATAATGTAAAAATAAAATTCTTAAAATAGTGCCTAGCATATATGAATGCTTAATTTGTGTGTGTGTGTGTATGAGAATAATAAATTATGGATAAAATGGTAATTTATAAAATTGTTGATATACATAACTGCTTTTGTATGATTATTATGGGGGAAATGCATTCTAATTACCTGTCTACTGACTTCAAAACTGAATGTTTGAAACATGACTTATTTGTGAGTAAAGTACTGTCATTTTTGTTTATTTTTTCATATAGTATATATTATGTTTCCATATGATAAAAGAAATTGTATGTCATTTTGTGTAATACACAATCAGGCCTACTTGGTAGCTGTTAATAACTTTATTTTATGTAACGGTGAGTGTCTCTGGTAGTGAGACAACAGGACCTAGAAGAGGAAGAGTTGACAGAAGAGAATTAGATGGTCTCATAGGGGAAAATTTTCATCAAGTGGGTGTGGATATGAAACCCCTCAGGGACAGCCAAGCCGCAGTGGCTCCCTTGGTTCATCATTGTTTGCCTGACTGATTCCAGGTCAGATCACATACCTGGGTTG
>PVJC01004629.1:0-62851 GCA_004026665.1 Murina feae | reverse complement strand
ACCCCCAGTGTCTTGCATCTACTGGTTGTGCTTATATGCATGCATACAAGTCCTTTGGTTGATCTCTTACCTCCCCCCCCCCCGCAACTCACCCAGCCTTCCCACTGTAATTTGACAGTCTGTTCGATGCTTCTCTGCCTTTGCATCTATCTTTTTGTTCATCAGATTACAATGGTCTTTATTATCCATAATTGAGTAATATCATTTGGTAATTTTCTTTCACTGACTGGCTTATTTTACTTAGCATAATGCTCTCCAGTTCCATCCATGCTGCTGCAAGTGGTAAGATTTCCTTCTTTTTTACAGCAGCATAGTATTCTATTGTGTAGATGAAACCACAGTTTTCTAATCCATTATCTGCTGATGGGCACTTAGGCTGTTTCCAAATCTTAGCTATTGTGAATTGTGCTGCTATGAACATAGGGGTGCATATATCCTTTCTGATTGGTGTTTTGTTTTCTTGGGCTATATTCCCAGAAGTGATATTACTGGGTCAGATGGCTGTTCCATTTTTAAATTTTTGAGGAAATGCCATACTGTTTTCCACAATGGCTGCACCAGTCTGCATACCCACCAGCAGTGAAGAGGGTTTCTTTTTCTCCGCATCCTCTCCAGTAGTTGTCATTTGTTGATTTGATGCTGATAGCCATTCTGACAGGTGTGAGATGGTACCTTATTGTGGTTTGATTTGCATCTCTTGGATGATTAGTGACTTTGAGCATTTTTAAAATGAAGGGAAATTCTACAAAAATCTCTATGTCATAAAGGACCAAAAGAAATAAAAACAAAGCCCAAAAGACCATTTCTGGGGAACCATTCTAGACAAAAGGGAACTAAAAAGATATGACAATCCTATATATTAAAAGTCTAATATGCAAATCAACCAAATGGCAGAACAACTGGTTGCTGTGACATGCACTGGCCATCAGGGGGCAGACACTCAACACAGGACCTGCCCCCATCCCACAGGCTCCAGGCTGGCAGTAGCCCTGCAGAGGGAGGCAATCAGTGGTGGTGGTAGGGTGTGGGGCCAGCAAACGGACAGCACCAGGCTGAGCAAGGTGGGTGCCACCCCCCTCCCCATCGCCCTGCTGATCACCCCACAGATTGATCTGATCACTGGCCAAGCCTAGAGACCCTACCCTTGCATGAATTTTGTGCACTAGGCCTCTAGTTAAATGTAATATATGGTTTTTAATTGGATCCTGGATAAAAAATAAATTGTAAAAAACACTTGGATATACTTAAGGAAATTTGAAAACCAACTTTGTATTAGAAAGTAATATACTTCTAAATATTAAATTTTCTGAATATGATAATTATAGTATGGGGGAATAATCTTGCTGAAATATTTAGGGATGAAATACATCAATATCTGCATCTAACTCTCATTTTAAGCCAAAGTATATATACATACACGTATACTCACGTGCACACATAATGCCCATATAAACACACAGATATGTACATGTACATAACACACTTATGCACATACTTATACACAGATGCATAAACATACATGCTCACATTTAAACATATGCCATAGATGTGTGTACATGGAGAGGGAAAGCAAATGTGACAGAATATTAACAGTTGGTTAATCTGAATGTTTGCTGTGCAATTCTTGCACCCTTTCTATAGATTTAGACTTCAGATTTTTCAAAATAAAAAGCTGCAAGAAAACATTAGACTCCAGATTTTTCAAAATAAAAAGCTGCAAGAAAACATTAGGTCACAAAACAACTGGTTGCTATGACACGAGGTAATCTAAGAATTTCACTGTGTAAATCAAGAAGTAGGTATTCAGGAATTGGATAACACTTTTTAAAAAAAAAAAAACCTATATAGTCCTAGCCAGTTTGGCACAGTGGATAAAGCGTCAGCCTGCGAACTCAAGGGTTTGATTCCGGTCAAGGGCATGTACTTGGTTGCGGGCACATCCCCAGTGGGGAGTATGCATGAGGCAGCTGATCAATGTTTCTCTCTCATCGATGTTTCTAGCTCTTTATCCCTCTCTCTTCCTTTCTGTAAAAAAATCAATAAAATATATTTTTAAAAAAGTTTTAAAAAATCCTATATAATAAAAAACCTAATATGCAAATTGACCAAACAGCCAGTGGAACAACAGGTCACTATCATATGCACTGAAAACCAGGGGGCAGATGCTCAATGCAGGAGCTGTCCCCAGCCTGTAGGCCCCAGACTAGCCAAGGCGGGTGTCAGGGGGGGCCCCCCTATCGGCCCACCAGTAGCCCCACAGATTGTCCCTGATTGCCAGCTAGGCCTGGGGACCCTACCCATGCACAAAGTTTGTGCACCAGGCCTCTAGTTATTATTATTTTTATTTTTATTGCTTACCTCACCCTATTTTTAAATTTTTGTTGTTTTTATTTTACCCATCTCCCCTTCCACTTTGACAACCATCAGATTGTTTTCTTATCTTTGGATCTGTTTCTGTTTTGTTTATTCATCATTTTTTACATTCCACATATACATGAAATCATACAATATTTATCTTTTTTGTCTGACTTATTTCATTTAGCATAACATCTAGGTTCATCCATGTTATTGCAAATAGCAAGATTTTTTATTACTGAATAATAATCCATTGTATGTATGTACCACCTCTTTACCCGTTTATCTATCAGTAGACACCTAGGGTTGCTTCCATATCTTGGCTTTTGTGAATAATGCTGCAATGAATATAAGGGGCCATATGTCTTTTTAAATTAGTATTTTTGTTTTCTTTGGATAAATACCACCCAGAAGTGGAATTGCTGGCATGAAAGGTAGCTCTATTTTTAGTTTTTTGATGAATTCCCCATACTGTTTTCCATATTGGCTGCACCAATTTTCAATTGATTTGCATTTCCCTGATGATTAGTGATGTTAAGCCTCTTCATATATCTGTTAACCATTTGTATGTCCTCTTTAGAAAAATGTCTATTCAGATCCTCTGCCCATTTTTTAATTGGGTTGCTTGTTTTTTTGTTGTTCTAGGAGTTCCTTATATATTTTGGATTTTAACCCTTTACTGGGTTATTATTTGCAAACATCTTCTCCTATCAGTAGGCTGTCTTTTGGTTTTGTTGGTGGTTTGGGAAAATGTTTTTCTTGAGCCCACTAAGGAGCATGCTTACCTTGGTGCAGATACCCACAACAGCTCCGCAGCTATTCCTCCACTAAAATTCCCTCCACAAAGTAACCATTAGCCATAAAGCCGCTCTCTGGGCAGCAGACCCAAAGATGAACAGTTCATGGTGACTTCCTGGATGCTAGCTTGCATAGGCCTGTCTATTACAGCCGATAGCACAACACTACTACAGAATAGCCTCTACTCCGGTATAATAAGATGTTTGTGAATTCAAAAGTCCTTCAACAAATATTTATTGAGTGTCTACTATGGTCCAGGTATTGTTCCTAGGGCAGAGCAAGATGGCTAAGATCTACTTCTCAAGGAGATTACATTCTGGAGAGCGACGGATAGAAGTAGCCAAGCAAGTACTGAGATGAATCGGGCGATAGAAAAAAAATTGCCAAGTCTTGTAAAGAAAAAGAAAGTATGAGAGTAACATGACAGGGAGTGATGAAGCAGGGTGTTGTGGAAGGCTTCTCCGAGGAGCTGATAGATTGTTAATATCACAAGGAAGAGCTATTGTGCTTTAAATGTCTCTGCTGTTTATTCCTAATTCCCTGGGCCTTTGAGTTTGCCCCTGATGTCAAGGTCAGGGATCTTTGGAAGCCTGGCTGTTCTGCTGGGCTGCCACAGGGTCAGCATGTCTGATGTATTTCACACCAAGCGACTACAGAGTGCGCAAGTGCGCTCCTGCCCCTCCCCCCGCAATGCTCTAGTTGACGCGTGCAGGTGTTCTCTGTGTACTTCTCATCTTTTATGATGGACTTTTAAGGAAGTTTAATTCACAGACCACACAAAGCTCATCATTTGCTCATACTGACACATGGCGATGAAAGTGAGTTATTGTTCCTGAATAATGCTGCAAGGAAGCCTTCCAACCAGCAATTTTCAATAACGCCACATTGGCACCCCTCTGAATTACTATCTGCTTTGGCTAATTCAATATGACAGGTTTCTAAAGCAATTTGAGTTTGTGCAAAAGCAGTGAGAGAGTATATTCAAACTTACTTAAAGGAGGGTGGGAGGAAGGAACTTATGTTGCAATATCCTATAACACAGATCAAGATTTATTTGGATTCATTTCCTGGAGGCATTCAATATGTTTTATCTTTTTCTTTTTCAGTCTCCTTTTCAGTTACATCTGATAATTATATTCTATCGGCCGTGCTTCAGTTTACCCCAGAGTATAGAATCCATCAGCTGATTCTCCAGCTCAGAGGCCAATATTACTTAGCATTAGAGAAATTCCAGTTTTTAAAAATCAGGTCAACATATGCCCCACATATAAAAGTCACTCAGGAAATAGGCCGGCCCGTAAAAAGGATCCTATGGAGGGATCCGAATATCAATGTTCCTTCTCTTTCCCCTGTTTCCACCTGGCTGAACCAAAGCTGGCCTTCCAGATGGCAAGGTGTGGGCCAAGGCAGCGTGGTATTGGTATAAAACGAAAGGATTTGGAGTCAGAGAACCTGGTTGCAGTCCCAGCCTATGACTTGGCTCAAGTGAACTTGGCTCAAGGCCTGGCTCATTGTAAACATTCAACAAATATGAGCCCCATTTCCTCCTCCTCCTCCATCTTCTTTCCCTTACCATTCTGCCCCTCAGCTCCTGTCAGGCAATCTTTCTGTCTATAGAACATGCCATGCATATTCCTGCTTCAAAGCTGCTGTACTTTGCACTTCCTTCTGCTGGATATGTCCCTCCCACAGATCACCCCGTGGCTTCCTACTCACTTTTCGTTCTCATCTCAAATGCCACCACTAAGAGCAGCCTTCCCATGCTTGGTCACTCTCTAACATGTTACCCTGATGGGTTTTCTTCATGGCTCCTCTCACTGTCTTTAGTTGCCTTGATAATTTATTTGTTTGTTTTTATTATCTTTCTCCCAGTTTCTACCCTGAACTCTGCAGGAGCAGAGCCTTGACTATTGTGGGTATACCAGCCCTGGTACATATTAGGTGCTCAATAAATATTACTTGCATGGAAATTATTGGGACTCCCTGAGAGATGGAAGAGCCTTGTGTGGCTGTTCTGAAGGTCAGGTGATACAAATTTCAGAGAGTCATTTGGAAATTATTAAACACTTATTAAGTCTTCTCCACCTCTTCCCATCGACTAAAGGGCCCTTTTCATATTCTTGGCGTCTTTTTCTGTAAAGGTCTCGCTTTTCTGACACGTAATTTAACTCCCGATACCTTTCATTGACAGGCATTTCAAATGAAGCTCGGAAGAATTTAAAGCAAGATGAAAGATTCTCCAGCTTGGAAATTGGTACTCAGCCTACAGTGTAGAGATGTAAGTACACAGAGCAGGCAGCATTTACACCATGCCCAGCAGCAGAGGGAGACTGTATTGAGAACTCGAGCTACACACAGCGTCCCTGTGCCAAGTTAGGCCCCAAGAAAACAGCATCGTATGCCTGGTGTGGGGGAGGCAGGACATAAATGCAAGAGGGTTCTGCTTGGCAGCAGGCACACTGGTGTCAAGGCCACGGCCCCGGCCCATTCCTGGTCCTTGTGTTCTTTCAAGACAGCAGCTCTGTGATGAAGGAGGACGGTGCTGAAAATGCGTTGCCGGGGACATCTTGCCCATGGACAGTAAAAGGATTCTTTCTTTTTTTTTTTCATCTACCTACCTTTGTGGAAAAATTTCAACCTTTACTATTTATAGTTTTTCGGTCTTCACCCAACATGTAATATGTTGGCTTTGAAACAGCTTGATTTGAATTGTGGAAGAAAAGGAAGGGGAGTTTTCAGAAATCTCAATCTATTATTCATGATGCTTAGAAAGATGTGTGGGTTTGTGTTTTTTCACAAATGAGAAAATCATCCTGATAGAGACCGAATCAGGTAGCAAATTGTGTTGATTTCAGAGGGTGCAACCCCTCCCTCTCTGCCACCTTGCAGACAAATACCGCATTCAAGGGCACTGTGCCTTCTCCCCTCCACATCTCAGTTTTTCCAGGATATTAAAAGGGGTCATTTGATGGTCAGTGGAACTTGACATTTCTAGTTTAAGAAAATATAACCAAATTTTGAATTTGGGAACAATTACTTCACCCGTGGTTCTCAAAATGCATCATCCCCCTCTATTTTGAAGTATAAGAATTTTGGTAAACTGACTCCAAAAAAGGAGAGTGCACATCTGATCTGCTTTTTCCTCTCCCTTTCTCAGAGGGGCAGAATCCTGCCCAAACCTCCTAGGATCTGGGTTTTCATGGATAAATACCCAAGAGAAACCTTACAAAAATGCTCTTATCTGCTGAAAAAAAAAAAACACAAGCATATAGCACAGAATTTTGATGCCAAATGTTTTAATTATATAATTTTTTTATTTGAGTGACTTAAAGAATGAACAATTGAAACATTAAACTTGTAATATGGGCTATACTTTAAAATGATGAATTACACTGTGTATATTCTCTTAAACTCACATTTCTCCCTTTAGGCAACTCAAAAATAAGAACTGGCAATTTTTATTCTTTTGGAGAATTGAAGATTTCTTGTAGGGAGTTTTGTGTAAAGAGGAGAGGTCATTAAGTTAGCACAGGAGAAATCACAAATTAAATGCAGCCCCGAATACAGCTCACTCAGAGGATTCAAGCATACCCCTTTTGTTATTTATTTTTGAAGCTCCTTATGTTTTTAAGAAAACAATTAGAAATAGAAGGTGGATCTTAAAGGGATCCAAGGGTTTCATATTGTATCCTCTAACTCAAGGCCAGGCTGTCCCAGGCAGGACCAACCACGAGACAGAATTTCCTTGGAACATCACATGAGTGATTCTTTCCCTTGTTGGCTTGTGTTTGAGGATGAAAAGCCAGTGCCTTTGTGAAGAAACTAACATTTGAGCGCCCAGGTTCAAAGAGAATGCTTTGCCCCTCTGACTTCTCTGTGCGGTTTCTTTGGAAGCTTCAGTTCAGAACATTTCGTCTTTAGTTCAGAACACCACAAGAACAAGTAAAGAGAATTTTTCTAGATGCCCGTTATGTGACACTTTTCTCCAGGTCCTTTTCACATATGCCCCATATTTAAAAAAATCAAACTCTGAATTTTAATTTTATGGTGTTTGACCTAAGGTCATACATTTCTTTGAATGTTCCCCCACGTCCCACGTGGTTCAGGATTCAGGACCTGGAAGAGGGGCCGCACACAAATGAAACAGATGAGACAAGAAATAACTTGAAAATATTGGGAGCCAGGTGGGCAAGCCCAACTCAAGGGGAAGGACTTCCACTGGTGCCCAGGCCTCGCCAGCCTTTTATTTAATTTTGGATACACATAAAGCCCTTAGTTAGGCAGGCAGTTGCGTAGCAGGCAGACTATCTTAGAGGTCAGTAAATATTAGAAGGATTTACTCTGAGACTATTTGATCAGGAAATAGCTTGAGCCCCCATTGTCTGGACTAGACAATCGGTGCACAACTCTGGCCCTTGCCATGGGTTCAAGGTTCACCAGCGTTCCGGGATCCTTGTTTGCACTTCTCTGCTAATGAAGATAATGGCGGCTTCCTGCACATTCCCATTCAATTTGAAGGAGAATTCCCTCAGTTTAGGTCTCTGTCAGTTTATGCCTGTTCTCGAATTTGCTTGTTCTTCACCTTCTTCCTCTACCTCAGTGCTTACTTCCTATTACCACCAGATTCATTTTCTCAAAATACCACTTTGAGTTGATAACTTCCTTTTTTAAAATACTTGGTGATTCTCAGCTAATGATTAAGTCACATTCTTTGACCTGGCATTCAAGGCCAACCATGGCCTCCTTCTCCTTCCCTAATATATTTCATGGTGGAATTCAAGGTCAACCATAGCCTCCTTCTAATATTTTTCATTTTGCATCTCAGTGCTCATGCTGGATGTATGACACTGCTGATGGTCTTAGAACACACTCTACATTTTCTATGCCACTGATGTAGTCTCTGCTTAAGACTTTCTCACTTCTCTTCCCTTTTCCTTGTCCATTCCTATTGCGTCCCTTCTAGACCCAGGTCAAGAACTAATGCAAGTAGTCGACCACCTCTGATTACAATAATCCCTCCTTTTAAATAAACTTTTTATCTTGAGATTATTTGCTCTATTTTTTCCCTTTTATTAGCTGTGTCCAAGACTACATGTCTGATGGTCCAAGGCCATGTCTCATAACTTTGTGTATCTCTATTCACTGCATAGCTTGCCATCTAACACTTAAGTATTCTGTAAATATTTGTTATTTGTTCTCAAAAGTGATATAAATCTCTTTCTAATGAACAGGAAGCTTAAGTGGCTTCCATTTCTTTGTTTAAAAAACTTTTTATTAAATTTATTGGGGTGACATTGGTTAATAAAATGACATAGGTTTCAAGTGTACAAGTCTATGATACACCACCTGTATATTGCATTGATATTTACCACCCAAACTCAAATCTCCTTCCATAAGCATGCATTTGACACTCTTTACCCTTTATTATCTCCCCAACCCTTTTCCTTCTGGAAACTACCACACAGTTGTCTGTGTCTACGGACTGTTCCTTTATTTATTGTGTTTGTTCATTTGTTGCTTTCAGTTTTATATCCTACATGTGAATGAAATCATATGGTTCTTGATTTTTTCTGCCTGATTCATGAATCAACTAAGCTTTTCTGTTGAACCTTGGAAACCATATCAGGTCACTTTACTTCCAGAATATGGACTCAGTATCCAGAGTCTGAAAGGCCCAGGAAAGAGAGTGTGAAACTTATTTGGAAGCTGGAGCATGCTAGATCCAGAAGTGGGGAGAAATGGGCCATCCAGCTCAACCCATAAGTGGCATATCTAGGGTGGGGCAGTAGTAGCAGCTTACTGTGGGGGCAGGCAATAAAGGTACATAGAGGATTTAGAACTATCATGAAACCAACTAAGCATTGTTCTGCTTCCTATCAGCAAACACCAGCATTTTTAAACAATGTCAGTAATGAAGTACTCTTTCCTCCCACAATATGCATATTTATTACTGGTAAGTTTTAATAGTATAAGTAAGCTCCAAATTAGCACATCACCATTGTTGTTGTTGTTGTTGTTGTATTGAATAAATGCTGTATTCAACACAGAAGTTAATTTAGAGAAGTCCCAAATATGCAAACTGGCACATGTGTCCTCAGTTACCCACTCAACAAGAAGGACTGAATGGTTCCAGATGCTTCTCTTGCTTCTGATATAACTGGTGGCTCCAGCCCTGTGATATTATGTATGCTTGCATTTAACTAGTAGATTTGGAACATACAGTGGAGCACTGTGATTATAAAACTAAATAGAACTTGAGCTGCATGAATTCTGCCATTTTCTGTGACCTCTTGTGGATTTTTCTTGGTCCTTAACTGTTAGCTATTTCCAAGTATATAATTTTGTTTGGTGAGTGTACATTTTATTTTAAACAGAACAATTTTGTTTTTTTGTTTTGTTTTGTTTTTGTTTTTTATTTTTTTATTTTACTTTATTTTTTTAGGTATTTTTTAATTATCTTTATTGTTCAGATTATTACAGTTGTTCCTCTTTTTCCCCCATAGCTCCCCTCCTCCCAGTTCTCACCCCACCCTCTGTCCTTACCCTCACCCCCCGCTGTTCTCATCCATAGGAGTACAATTATTGTCCATTCTCTTCCCGCACCCTCAACACCCTTTACCCCAGAAAATTGTTAGGCCAATCCCTTTCTATGCCTCTGATTCTATTCTATTCACCAGTTTATTCTGTTCATCAGATTTTTTATTCACTTGATTTTTAGATTCACTTGTTGATAGATATGTATTTGTTGTTCATAGTTTTTTATCTTTACTTTTTCTTCATCCTCTTCTCAAAGGATACCTTTCAGCATTTCATATAATACTGGTTGGGTGGTAATGAACTCCTTTAGCTTTTTTTTGTCTGTGAAGCTCTTTGTCTGACCTTCAATTTTGAATGACAGCTTTTCTGGGTAAAGTAATTTTGGCTGTAGGTTCTTGCTGTTCATCACTTTGAATATTTCTTGCCACTCCCTTCTGTCCTGCAAAGTTTCTGTTGAGAAATCAGCTGACAGTCATATGGGTGCTCCCTTGTAAGTAACTAACTGCTTTTCTCTTGCAGCTTTTAAGATTCTCTCCTTGTCTTTTGCTCTTGGCATTTTAATTAAAAGAACCAGCTAGAAATTAAGCATACAATTTTGTTTTTTATTATTGATTTTCAGATAGGAAAGGAGAGGGAGAGAGATAGAAACATCAATGATTAGAGAGAATCATTGATTAGCGGCCTCCTGCACGCCCCCCACTGGGGATCAAGCCCGCAAACTGGGACCATTCAGTCCATAGGCTGACACTCTAGCCATTGAGCCAAACCAGCTATGGCAGTGAGTGTACATTTTAGTTTATACATGCAGTAAGTTTTTCCATTTCATGATTATCGTGGAGAATCATTTCTTCCATGTAGAGGAGGGTATGTTAAAACAATTACTCCTAGAGGCATGCATAGCAAGAGTTCCCCTGCATCCAATGTGCTTGTTTTACTGAAGAACAATTTCTGAAGCCCCCAGGCAAGGCTCTACACAAATGTCATGTTATCAGGAGGCCTTCTCCGCCACCATCTGAGATATGCAATCACACCCCTACCCCTGCCCACCCTACTCTGTGTCATTCTTATCCCAGTTTGTTTTTATTCACAGCACTTACCACCCCTGACATATTATACACGAGTGTGTGTGTGTGTGTGTGTGTGTGTGTTCACTTGTTAGAATTTGTCTCCTCTTCTAGTCTCAGCTTCCATGGGAACAGGAAATTTGCTTCATCAGTGCTGTATCCTGGACACTTTTCAATAAATACTTGTTGAGTGAATGAATGAGAGAAGTGTCATAATATATCCCACAGACACCTGTCATTGGTTGTCTTCTCTCTAAACAAATGGGTTACAGAAGTACTGTTTGCCTATCCTAAAGAATGTGGTTTTCTTGAAATAGATGGAAAATCTCCCAAACTTCCTTACCCACCTACTTAGCCTGCAAACCTAACTCTGAAGGGGGCAGGCAGCATAGTCAAAGTGACCATATATTGAGAGTTTATTATAATTAGGTCCTCTAATATGTGTTATCTCAATGATTTCTCAAAAAGGCCTGGTTATAGGTGACAAAACAACCACACTTGTGTGACATCTAAGCCTGTCCTGTCCTCAGGACTGGGCCGGAAGGACACCTGGGGCCTGCGTTTCTCATAGCCTCTGCTGCTTTGGCACCGGTTCCTCCCAGCATCTGCTGCCGGGAAGTGTTAGGTATCATCGCACAGCTGTGAAGTGGGGCAGAACCAAGAAGCAAATGGAATAGCACAACGGAGCCAGGGAATTAAATGCCAGACTTCAGAGGGTAGGAGAACAGACTCAGCTCAAGTTCTGCTTGGGGGAGGGCATGTAGGAATCCTTTAGTCCAGAGTCAACTGCGCAAAAAGAGGACAGGCCGTTTCAAATGTCCCTGACTAAGCATGCCTCTGCAGAGGTACTCATTATTTTGTCTCACACTTGGCGCCATTCACCCACAACCCTACTTTTTAAAAACAAACTATAAATGTTTTAGAGACATTAAGACAAAAAATTTTTAAGTGCATCCTCTTTTATTTACGAGTTTGAAATGCAACTAACTCAGTTATCTCAGCAGAACAGAGTTATAACAACACTAAGGAAAGTGGACAAAACATCTTCCTAAATTTTACAGTACTACAAAACATTTTCAATTTGGGGGGGGCGACCTAGGCTGATCCATATGCATGCCTGCTTTTATTGTGGTGTAAGCCTGTAGCCTTACTGTTTTGGAAACTTTTTACTGCCCTCAGTGCAAGGCATTGTCAAGGTCACAGAAGAGGCTAAAGGATGAGGCTAAAGCATCCCTGGTAGATACATGTTTAGTGAGAGGCCACACCAGAAGCTGAGCTGGAGACAATAGAATGAGCAAGATGTGAGTGGATACACTAGGGAAGAGAGAACACACGTGCCTAAAAGACTGGATATTTTAAAAAATTGGAGAGACATAGGTGGGAGAAAAGAAAAATGAGGTAAGAAGAAGCTATCAGTGGGAATTAATGAAAGGAGAATGACTTGCATCGCTCTGGCATTAAGTTTGGCTAACTCATGTTGTAGTATGATGGTTTTTCCATGAAATCTAGAATTTCTGACATTTTTCTACAGGCAGAGTAACAAAGACAGCAAAAAGACTGATTTGAAATATTCTCAAAAATGGGCTTGGTTATACATGTGGGTTCAGATTTTGGCCTGTTGTTAATAATATTTTTGGAGAATCTGACATGTCATCTCTCACTGATTTAAGCCTCTGGGAGACGGAGAGAGATGGAGTATAAAACAAAATCTGTAAACTGTCAGAAGGAAGAACTCACAGAATATAGACCTGATGGTCCTTTAAATCACACTAAGATAACCTGAATTCCAGCAGAGATTTTGAAACTCTTGCCCATGCTGGGTGTATTAGGTCCTTAAATTGTGTCTTTGATTACAGCTCAGGGCCAGGGGTTAGAATTGACTATGACCTAGGATGTTACCCATTTAAACTCACTTTTATTTATTTTGAGGAATAGACTGCACCCATGTGTGTGTCAGGAAGTGTTAGGCACAGTCATACTGAAAGACACCATGTCGAACACAATGATTCATCTCATTGGTGGCAGTTAGTTTACACAGACATGAGTTGTATCGTGTGGATATTGGAGGAGTTCATAGTACCCATGCCTGTGGCACCAGACATGTCTAAGTAACAACCTTAAACAGCCTGCATGATACATCTCCTAGATGCAGAAGCATTCCAAAGCCTGTCTGAATGTGATGCCTTCCTATTTCTGGTGTTGTGTCTTTCATAACCTGTACCATAAAGTGATAGAATCATTATGGGAATTCATTAGAGATGGGGCTGAGCTGAAGCAAGTCCAGGTCAGACTTAGCAAGCCCAGCCCCAGATCTGGTCAGAATGCTGAAATGGATTCTTGGTTGTTTTCCCACCGCCATTCCATCAGTACCAAGGTGAACAGATTTTAAGGTTGATCACCCAAAGCAGGGGCTGAGAGAAGATCATATGTCTCTAGCGATAGTTTCTGAACTTTGCTGCCCACTAGTGACTCCTGAAGGGCATCTCAAATCCTCCAAGGCCAAGGCTTTATTCTATACACACTAAACCAGAGTGTTTAAGGCTGGGGCTAAAGCATCGGTCATCTAAAAAGTTTCCCAGGAAGTTTTGATACACAGCTATAAAAGAAAGTAAGGCATAATGAATGCTGAAGAGCAATGTGGATAGGCTTTACGAGTACTTCAGAGACGAGAAATAGCAAAAACTTCTTTGGCAGGGAGTAAGGAGGGTGTGCTAGGCAGAGGGACAACCTAAGCAAAAAGAGAAATAAGAAAGTGTGTGATGAGTCAGTACAAAGTTCTTTTTTGGCTGTAGCCTGGAGTCATAAAGGAACAGCAGGAGAATACCTGGGAGTATCAGAATATGCTGTAAAGGGCTGGGTGCCAGGCCAAAGAAATAGTGTGTATAGTTTCATTGGCAAATGTAACCATTGGAGAGAGAAAGTACAAAAATATTTTTATTTTTTCAGAACACAGTGCCAGTGTGAATAAATTGCTTAGAAGAGAACAAATTATAAAACCTATATTACATTAGGAGGCTAATGTTGGTCTAAAATGACGTTTCCTAACTTTAGTTTTTACCTTACATCTTCATGTATTTTTGTATATAATTGCCTAATGTTTTTTTCTTTAAATTTATTTAGTTTTACTTAAATATTTCTTTAAAGAATACTACTATCTATATCTATCTATCTGTCCATCCCTCTATCAAATACATCTATAATGCCCTTAAAGGAAAAAAAATAGTATCACTTTTCATAAGTAGAAGTTTAGTTTTAGGAAATGATATCATAAAAATAAAACAAAGTCGTCTTTTGTTAGATACGCTCACCTGCCAGTGATTCTGAGTTTGAGGCCTAGTCCCTTCTTGAAAAGGGAAGATTGCAAGTAGATTCAGGACAGAGTAGCACTAAGCAGGGTGGTGACCGTTAGGATGGAGAAAAGGGACGGAAGAGGAGACAGCTCAGAGGCAGATACACAAGTCTTTGGCCCTTGGTCCTTGACGTCTGTGTGTATGTGTGGGGGTGGGGAGTGGCGATGACGAGCATTTTGTTAGTGTTACCCCAGCGAATGGAGTCCCAGTTTACCATGCTTCAGCTTTAATGCTGAAATACCAGCCAGGGACGTAGCTGGGAAACAGTAAAAATCACAACAGTGAATCTTTGAAGGTGCTATTAGATCTAATCATCCCTTTTTGTTCTTTCTGCAGAAAAGGCAGCTCCTAATGGTTTGATAATCCCAGGAAGGATGTACTGGCTCTCAACGTGAATGCATTTAACAGGTAGCATATGATGTCATTAAATATACTTGAACTTAGAGATTGTCCTTTTGAAAATGCAATATTGAATAACATGAGACTGGTATGGCATGGAATTTGAAAATAATATACTGTATGGCTATCGTTTTATATGGACACATTTTATTTTGGCGATGGTTTCATTAGGTTGAAAGCAATGGAAAACCTGTGGTGTCCACATGTGTGTCTGTGTTATGTTCACTAAGCATAATATTGTCTGTATCTTGAGTTACATGCTACTTTGTTCATGTAGACTATTGGTAAAATCCAATCTGGAACTTTCTACGATTGCATGACTTAGGCATTTTGCTGATTAAGTAGATCTTACTTGGCAGGTTGACCCGGGATGATTAGTAAAATCCAATCATGCTGGAGGTAAATGTGCTTCTGTTCATTTCACTAACTCATCTCAACAGCACTTACCTTTATCGCCTTGTCTTAACTGTCTTCCGTAGCTGTGTCCTCTTTAGAGTACCAAATGAAAAAGATCTCTTGCCTGTGACCCATTATTGACAACCCATACCTTCAGCCACAAATCAAACTGTGTTGTGGTGACAGAAAAGGTCAGCAGGGCACGTGCTAAATATGTATTAATAATGCCTATAGATTACCAAGTATCCTTTAGGCGGTAGGGTCTGTGCGAGCATATTATATAAGTTGTGATATGGTTTAAAATTTAACATAACAGCCCTGGCCGGTTGGCTCAGTTAGTTGGAATATCGTCCTGTACACCAAAATGTTGCAAGTTCAATTTATGGTCAGGCCACCCATATGCCTAGGTTATGGGTTAGATACCCAGTCAGAGCACATATGAGAAGAAACTGATATTCTCATCTCTCTCTTTTTCTCTCTCTCTCTCTCTCTCTCTCTCTCTCTCTCTCTCTCTCTCTCTCAAAAATCAGTACAAAAGTTCACCATAACATTATCACTGCTTATTATCACCATTTTATAGATGAGGAAAGCAAGACTCAGAGAACCTAAGGGACCAGCCAGAGTTTGCACAGCTAATAAATAATAGAGCTGGACCTCAAACTGAGATTTCATTCCCACAAAGCCTGATCTCATCTACTTCTCTACACTGCCTCCAAAATAGCTGCGTCTGATTGCTCATCTCCCTGGGTTATTTTGACTCAATGAATTAGTGGGTGTCCTAAAGAATCACTGCAGGGATGGATCTGATCATCTCTGTGAAGCATAGCAAGAGGTATGTGGCTGCTGCTGATGCCCCAGACAGCAGGATAGCAGGGCTCGTTGTGTATCAGAGCCAAGATAATTCAAGTATTAAAGTAAGTTGACCCAAACATGTCATGGGTCAACCCAACAAAAGATTATTTCTTAATCTCATGATTGTTCAGGGCAATTTGAGGTTGGTGGTGAGGTGGAAGGCAAAGGTGACTTTGCTCCCCGAAGTCACTCAGGACCTAGGCTGACTGTGGCTCTGCTAGTGTCAATACATGACTTACAAGAGTGTCACTGTTGTCTCTATTCCAGTTAGTGAGTGGGGAGAAGGCTTAGAGGACTGTGCACATGACACTTTAAGGACCAAGACTTAGAAGAGGCATACATCCCTTGCACTCTCATTCCATTGACCAGAATTAAGTCATGTGGCTGAACTGAATTGCAAGGAAGGTGGTGAAATATAGTCAAGCCAGGACTCCAAGACGATTAGGAAATGAATTTCAGAGAGTATTCACATCAGGAATGCAGAGAAAAGCTCCCCAGTCTAGGAAGCCAAAGATTGGAGTTTCAGTCCTAATGACCCATTGTTAAGAGCTTACTATCTGAAAATCAGAACACCAATCCCTGCTGCTTTCTACTTCACAGGGTAATGTTAGGTAAACATTAGAGTGAAGAAAGGTATGCAGATATTCTTGGCAAGCAACTTAGGACTTAGCATGGGAGAGTCCATGAAGGCCTAGATTGGGTTAGAGAATCCGAGACCAACTTCTTTTTCTGCCCCTTCATGTCTATGCAACCATGACTCAGTCAGTTCTCTGAGCTGCAATGCCTTTTCTGTTAAGTCAGGAGGAAAAATGCTTCCCTTATCTTCTTTACAGAGCTCCGGAGTATCTACGAATCAGTAGCCTATGCATAAGTGTTTGAAAACCATTAAATGTCAAAGAGATATTAAAATTTATGGTTTTGGTTTTCACCAGGCCTGCTGCTTATGGACCTGCTGCCTGGAGAGTGCTTTCTAAACTCCCAGCTTCGCCTTCCCCTCCTCACAAAATGAAGCAGAGTGTTTATGCATAAAAATAACAACTTTTCTCAGAATTGTAACGGAGACTTGACACACACCATGAATGACTGCAGAGCACTTAAAGAACAGCCTGAATCGCCTCCGTGTTCGAAATTCCCATCATGCTAGCTATATAGTTGCTGCCTAATTGGCACTTATTGAATTATATTCAATTTTAAAATATACTTCCTTGCCATAGACAACATGACCAGGAGGCTGGCACAGAACTAACTCCTCTGGAACTCCCAACTCTGTCTTTGAGGGTAGGGCTTGTCCTGAGTGATCCCATTACAACTTTCTTATCTGCTAAATCAGTTCTCTGAATTGAGGATGAGAGTTATTTAAACAGATTTTGACTTTCATGCCCTAAGTAGTTTTAGAGTTAGGGTGATTAAGTATTTTTCTTCCCCTGCCCCCTTTTTTCATTGGTTGCACTCTCTTGGAACTTCTTCACTGCAGCCAAAGTGTTTATTACCTTCATGGTTGCCTTCTAAGCCCAGTTTTGCAGAGAGATGATTATCTGGCCTGCCTTTTCATTCATTTCTGGGCTCATCCAGCTATGAATCAACAGGCAGCCTGCTCTTCTAATTATGGAGTGGGATGACTCATTCTTGTATTTTTCTAGGTTGTGGCAGGTGAGGCCACATCTGCTGTTTCAAGCTTTAATAAGTAAATAACAAGAGACACTAGAGAAAATTTGGAAGAGACTGGCCGTCTTGAGCTCTAACGATTGTTAAAGTGTACCACAGTTCTGACTATCAAATTTCTGCTCGTCTTGACTAACCGGCCACAGAACAACTAGCAGGGTGTTCGGTGACCCTCCCAGTAAAAGAGAAATCCCAAATACACCACCTGCAGAGAGATAGCCCTGTGCTTCTCCAACTTTCCGTGCACAGAGCCCTGAGATCATTTTGAAATGCAGTAGGTCTGAAGTGGGGCCTGCATTTGGTATTTCTCACCAGCTCCCAGGTTCTGCTGTGGCTCTGGTCCAGCCACCACCCTTTGAGAAGAAGGGAAGAGTGGGCGAGTGGGCGAGGCAGGGCCCATTGTTACCAAGGCCTCATTCTTCATACAGAACATTTTCAGACGATGTGATCTCTGTGATAAGGAGTAAATACCAGGCTGCACTTGGGAAGATAGAGAAAAATTTGCCATCAGAAGGAAACTGGGATATTTTATGTTTTTTTTCAATCTACAGTATTTTACAAAGTGCCTCCTCTGAGTCATTGTGAATTTGCATAATTTAGGCACCCCCAATTCTCTTAGTCTTTTTAAAAAATTTATGTTGTTTATACTATTACAGATGTCCCCATCCCTCCCCCCACCTCCCTTTGTCCACCTTCCTCTGCCACCCCTCACCCACCTTTACCCCTCCTTCCCTCTGGCCATCACCACACTGTTGTCTGTATCTATGGATTATGCATATATGTTCTTTGGCTAATCCCTCCACCTTCTTTCATCCAGCCCCCCTCTCCCCTCCCCTCAGACACCTGTCAGTCTGTTCCAACTCTAAGATTGCATATATGGTGACAATAAACAGGAAGATAACAGATCTCATTCCATCTGAGTGATGAGATGAGCAGGACTATAATCAATTACCTGACAGAAGGGATGGTTAGCTGTAAGAGCAGGGGTTTCTCAGGATCCACACACAATTAAGGCTCTGGGTTGGTGTCAGATGCTAACTTGCTAATGATTTTGCTCAGCGCATTGAGAGCTTTAGTAAATACAAGTGTAAATATTGGAAACAAAACTTCACAAATATATATATATCTTTATGCTTGAAAGGAGAGGTGGAACCAAATATGTGTGTGTATCTTAATAACAGCCACGTGCTTGGTACTTATGAGGTGCCAAGAACTTTGCCAATATTAACTCATTTATCCTTACAACAGGCCTATGAAGTAGGCACTATTATTACCCCCACTTTATAGGTACAATAACTGAGTTATAGGGAGGTTAATTTCTTACACAGCCCAAATCCAGCAGGTTGGCTGCTAGAGCACTCTCTTACCATCCTTTTCCTGAATTTGCATGTGGCAAGGACATGTGAGTTCAAGTTCAGATTCCACAATTTGTATTTGTCCTTTAATAAGTCCTCTACTCTCTCTGTCTCAGTTCTGTTATCTATGAAATGAGCCTAATGATGTCCTGGCAACCTCTTGGAATTGTTGGGAAATCAAAATAAGATAATGCATGTAAAATTGTATAGATTATATACAATTGCACAGACAGAACCTAGGAGTAGTTGGAAGTTCTTATTATTGGGATGTTTTAAATAATACTATATAAATAGCCAACTTATGTCTCTTTATTTTACATTTCTATATTTTTGCTGCTTCCTCAGGAAGAACTTGTTTTGCCTGGATACTTAAACAAAAAACACACCAAAAAAAATCATTTTGGATTTGCTTTCTTTAGGTTTTCTGAAAATAGAATGTTCTGTAGAGGCTAAAAATCAATGGAAGATGCATCAGCTGATTTCATTCATTCCCACTTTGTGGAATGTTATTCCTGTAGAGTCTTCTCTCCAGCGTTAGCCCATCTGAACTGAAATGATTCTGCGATGCCTCTTGCATTTAGCTCTTCATTTGGAAAAGTGTTTCATCATGAAATCAATTTCATCATAGAATGTTACACTCAGATTTAGCCCGTGATTTTTCTTGTTACCTTGTCTCACTCCAGCGTATTTCTCACTCTGCAAAAGTCCTCACTTTTCTTAGAACCTTGATGTTCCAGCTGCACATTCTTTTCTTCCTCTGAGTTTTAGTGGGAGATAAAACAGGACTCGGCTCATCATTATATTACTACATCCTTACTCAGCCCAAGAATTCAGCGGACTTGAGAATAGAAGAAGATCCATAAGGAGGATGAATTTATGGGGCTTTTGCTTGTGTTACTTGGGCCAAGATTTATTTCTACGCCTCTGGTTCCTGGATGTATGTGGTAGAGGTACCTCCTGATTATTCAATCAAAAATTATAATTGCTATGGCAGCAAAGCTAGTGAATTTTAAACCACAATTTTAATCTATTTCATTCCATTTTGCCAGATCAGAATTTATTTCCTTTTAGGCTAAAAGTCATGACAATTCTTTGAGAATAAATGTTAGAGTTGGATACAATTAGCTCTCTTAAATAAATTAGCACATTCAAAACAGAACAAAGGAGAAGGAATTAATTTTATGCACGCAAGTAGGTAACACTTTAAAGATGACTTAATAAAAGGAGAACCCAAACAATTACATCATCATTTCTCTTTAATGCAGCTGCCATCAATTTCGTAACTACATTTCTTGATTTTCTTAGATTCTTTCAGCTCAAGACTGAGGTCCAAAGTTGGTCTCTGACATTTCTGCGTCTTGCAAAGGCTGGAAGGTCAGGAAAGTGCAGATAAATCCAGAATGAAGAGAGTTTACTCATTCTGCCCAGATAACTTACCTTCATGACTGTTCTCCACATTATAGGTTCTGATCTCTGTGACTCCTCACAAACCCTTAGTAATAATCATCTGAGGGTGCTGAGGCTCTTCTGAGAAATGCTATTCTGAGAAATACTGTTGTCCTTAACATATCACCCCAGCATTTACTTACTAGTATCCATTCCAGAAAACTGGTCATATTAGCCTCACCATTAAGGAAATGTGAATTTCAGATCTTCAGCAAGAGTCCCTCTTTAGTCTTCTCTTGAGTTAGATAAGTGAGTCATTTCTTCTAGCTAGTAATGCTGGTCTGCCTGTCATCTTTATTTTCTAGAATATTGTGATCAATTTAATTCATTACTGACCTTAGACTCTCTTCCATGCCCTACTTGGGCTCCACAGTCTGGAATTTGAAGAGTTTAATACAAGAAAAACATTCCTGTTTGCGAGGATTCCTGATATTCATTTGATATGCTTGGCTACCAGGCCAGTTGTTGAAATATTGAAATGTATTAGTACTGGTTAATAAATAGTTTCTGTTTCTATGTCCCCTTAATGGGCCACCATTTAGCCCCCTAACATCTTCTCACTTCCAATATATCCTGGCAACCTCATACCCACTCTGAAATCTCTCTACCACCCAGCTCCTCAACTCTGCTGTAGCTATGGCATTGTTCATACTGATCAGTTTCTGTCCATGTCTATAGATAGATGATTGATAGATAGACTCATGATAGATAGATAGATAGATAGATTGTGTGTGTGTGTGTGTGTGTGTGTGTGTAACACTATCCTCTGTTTTATTCAAACTGGGATTTGAGTCTGTAACTATAAATTTCTTGGAGAGAGTAACTCCTTTGGTGGTGGGGATATCTCTTGATTCCCATGATTGCCTCTTACTCTTACCAACAACCCAGCCTACTTCCCTAGCAGACAACTTTTTCTCAGATTATAGTGAGATGTTGAGGCCCATTGATATTTTTCTTATTTTTGTGAAAGCATGAAAGTGATCTTTCCTGTTACTATTTCTCTCCTTTTGGATACCAAGTAGTTAAAGTCAAATAGAGCAGAGGGAAAAGAGAGATGTGAGTATGTGCATCTCTGTTACTCAGGGGGTCTTTCTAAGAATCAGGAGACAGAACCTCTGGGCAGAAGAGGAACTGAGTTCTGTGCTGGCTCTGCTATTCTGTTACTTTTGCTCCCAATGCATCAGGGGCAAGAGGGTCAGACTAGACTGGGTGGTATTTTAGGCCCTTCCAGGTACAAAGGCACCAACATAAAACCTCTTACAGGCAATTTCCCCTTTTTTGCAGGCATCTTTCAGCTTGGTCAAGAGAGTTTAATACAAGGAAAACATCCTTGTTTGCTAGAACTGAGACTCATCTGATGCTCCTGGTCCCAGCAGAGCTGTTGAAGTATTGAAATGCATTAGTACTAACTAATATATAGTTCTGCCTGATTAATAAATCAAGCTCTGTACTGATTAATAAACCATGTTCTGCTTTTTCAGAAAGGGGCACATTTGATGGGAATATTTATGTGCCAGAGTTAGGTGTTGCCTTTGCTTCGTTCCCAACAGTAATTTGTGGAATTCATTTTGCAGTGGGACATGTTGACAGCTCATAGTGGTTATGTTTTTCTCTTTCCCTAATTCACACACACACACACACACACATACATCTTCATTTTACTGTTTGTTCTTTTGGTAAACTTTTGCATGTCTCTATGTCTTATTTTCTCCAGACTTGGAATTTTATTAATTGAGAAATATTGAACGTTTTCATAATCTTTCATTTAAAGTAATCACACATAAATTGTGTTTAACTGAAAGGGCTTATTGATTGTACCTGGGGTTTTTGTTGATTTAATTTAACTTAATTTATTACTGCTCTTAGACTCCTTTCATACTCCACATTCTGTGAGTTGGAGAATTTAATACAAGAAAAACATTCTTGTTTGCTAGGGATGATATTCGTCTGATGTGCATGGTACCAGCATACCAGATGTTGAAATACTGAAATGCATTAGTAAGGATTAATAAATAGTTTCTGCCCCTAAATGGGTTCCTATTTAGCCTCAACTTCCTTCCATTTCCATTATAGCCTGGCAACCCTATCCCCTTTCTATCAGTGGCAATTCTGTACTAATGCTAATCAAAGCTGCCTTGTATCTTTCAGCTCCAACAAAGTTTTCTACTAGTTGGAAATTTAGAATATTAGTTGTATCTGGCATTCCTAAGATAGGGGGGCAATTCTTAGCATGACTGTTTTAGTCATCAGGCTAAACAGGCAAAATGGAAATGATTGTGTAAGTTAATTTTATCACTCAAGCCAGAAAACCTGGGTTTGTCCTTACCTGCCTTCTCCCTGTCATCCAGTCAAAGTCTTGCCAATTTCACATCCTATATATTTCTTGGGTTCCCTATGCTCTAGTTCGGGCCCTTGTTATGTCTTGCTTAGACGATCACTATGGTCTTTGACTTGGTTTCTCTGCTGAGAGACTTGCCCCCTCTTAATTCATCCAGAAGGATCTTTCTATATACTTCTGGACATGTTATTTTCATGCTTAAAACTCATCAGTGCATACCCATCATGCACATAACAAAACGCATACTGCCTCGCAAGGTATGGAAGTTTTCCTATGCTTTGGAACTTCCCCATTTTTTCAAGTCTGTCACCTGCCCATCCTCATTTTCAACTTGACACCACAGAACACCAAAGGATGTGTGGCTTTTCTCTGTTCCTCATTTCCACGTTTTAGTTCACAATTTTGGCTGAAATATTGTCTTCACTTTTCATACTATGACTCATTAATTTTTGTCCACACTTCATCAATTAGATTGAACTATTGCCTCGTTCAGAAATTTTGGGAAGAAATATTTCCTTAGCACTATTGAGAACTTCAGTATTGCTATATTGACAAAACCCATGCATGTGTCTGCTCCCCACCACTATTAACAATAACCCTGAGTTTCCTGAGGGCAGAGAGCGTCCTATTTATATTGTTATGCCCAGCCTCTGGTATATAGTCTAGTAACAATTGATAATGTAATGCCAGGCCATAGGGCCATAACCAATGACGTTGAAATTTTCAGTGAAAGAGGTATTTTTGGTTTAGTCCCTTATAAGCAGATTCTGAATTGGAAATTCATATTAAATGATTTATTAGGATGTGGTCCTAGGAAAAAAAATGGTTGGGGCGGGGCGTAGTGATGCAGGGAAGTGAAGGGAAGGAAGCTGAGTAAGGTTATGCATCAAAGTTCCACAGAGGTTCAGTTCTATAGGGCAGTTCTGGAGACAGTTTGGGTTCCACTTCTGCTTGGTTCTCACCACGGGTCAGACAGCCAGGATATTGATATTCCCACATTTATTGGCATTGGCTAAGGGCTGCCTCTTCCAAAAATATAAACTCCCTGTAAATTGGCTTTCCAACTGTGGTCAGTGAGGCTAAAATGGAACATGTGTCAGGGTCAAGTAGAGGGCCTGTTAAAATGTATATTATTGAGACCTCCTCCTAGATTTTCTAATTGAGTAGATCTGGGGTATGGCCCATGAATTTGCATTTCCAACAGATCCCTAGGTAACACTGAATCTCCTGGTCTGTAGGTCACACTTTGAGAAGTACTGGATTAAGCAAAATGGGTTACAGCACCCTAAGGGTCATCCTAAAACATATGAGAGTAGAGGTTGTAGGGAGTGAAAGCTCACCAGAAGCTAGTGTAGAGCCCATCAAGTGATCCATGGTGATGAGGGTAGAGCATCTGCTTCCAGGGATTGGTCCTGACTAATGCCCAAGAGGATCTGAGCTGCCCAGAGCAGAGAAGTGCTGGCCCCATTTCTCATCCCAGGCCAACTGGGATGTGGAGGATCAACTTACCTGAGTATTTCACTTCTAAATCAGATTTAACTTTGCTGGGATTAAAAATCACACACACTGAAGTATTTCTTCTATCTTCTTTAGTTTTCTTGTGTTCCTCATTTAGTTTTTTTTTTTTCATTTTTGCTTAAAAAATTATTTCCTAGAGGCACCTTTGCTTTGTCTTATTGATGTGTTTTGCTTCTCAGTTGACTCTGTGTGTTCTTTTTTATCATAATTTACCAAAACAAGCTTCAGAATGTTATTATCTATCAGAAAAGGGTAGAATTTATTACTGGTAGCTACAAAAAAAAGAGAGTGGAGGCAACAAATAAAATATATGTGGTATTAGAAATCTATCACCAGACACTGAAATTGGCTAACTGAGCAAGAACGAACCTAGAATTTTTTTAAAAAAATAACGTGCTGATTTGCCAGACGCTCTTTGGAAATAAGCGAGGAATCTTTTGGCAATTGTGCGAATGCTGGTCAAACCTTAGGTATGCTTTTACTTTACTAAAATAAAATAGGGTTTCCTTTGCTGTTTTCCTCCTTGCTGCTTGACAGGGTTCATGAACTCACAGGGGCATCTCATGTTCACAAGAGTAACTCATGGTCTGGAAGATCTGTCTAACTTGGTGCTTTGAAATAAATAGGAGAGGAGTAAAAGTTTAGTGTTGTGATTAAATCTGACATCATGCTGAAATTTTGCAAAGGTAATAAATCATTTAAGAATCATGAAATAATTATTTCACTGTAGTCCATGTTCATTAATTTAAATCAATTTAACAGAAACCTACTGGGAACCTCCTGTACGAGAGACCCAGGGAGAGAAAGAAGGAGGAAGAAAAGAACTTTGTCCTTAAGAAGCTTACTATAGGATGCCTCTAAGAGGACACTTAGTATGATTCAGATCCCAAATCTAGCCTCTTGTATGGAATTTAGAAGGATTACAGATAGAGAAAACTCCAAGGAAGAATGAGGAATAACTATGAAAAAAACAAACTGACAACAAATAGATAATTGATGGTATAGAAGAAAAGGGCAGGAAAACATCTTCAAATTTATAAACGTTTATGATAAGAATATAAGTTTTTCAGCCACACCAAGACAGAAGTACAAATAAAAAATTTATCTAATAACAAAAGGGTTGGTGGGGTTTAAAGGTTTACTTGGAAGGAAGGATAATACAATTTATTGGATCCCTTCTACAAGCCACTGACCTTATATCTATTACTTCAGCCATTCTCATCAACCACCTATCAATAGATATTGCTATTTTTTAATAAAAAAATTAATTTAGAATGATTTTGATGTATGAAAGAGTTGTAGAGATAGAACAGAGTTTCTGTGTGTCCTTACCCAGTTTCCCTGATTATTCACATCTTATATAGCTTTATTTGTCATAATTAAAACTCCAATATTGGTACATCACTATCAACCAAACTCCAGGCCTTATTTTGATGTCACCATTTTTTTTCTGCTACAGTCTCCCCCCGCCTAACCCCTGTCTCCCTCACAGGATTCAGTCTAGAACCCACATTACCACTGGTTGTCATGCTCCCTTATCTCCTCTGGTCTGTGACAGTTTCTCAATCCTTCCTTGTTTTTCATGACCTTGGCAGTTTTGAAGAATATTGGTTAGGTAGTTTGAAGAATATTGGTTAGGTATTTTGTAGAATAGAAATTACTGTTTTTACATTTTAGGAATATATTATCTATAACATTTTTTTCAAAGCTAGGGATTTGAGCTGAAAGAAAGCTATCACTAATAGTTTCTGCCAGCAACAACGTTAAAACTAGGAATGAATTTGAGCTGTTTTGTAGCCATGCCTTGGCTCCTTGAATTCTGGGAACTCTCCCTCTGTGATTTTTTTCACTTTTAGTAAAGGCTTCCTTTAAAGAAAAACAAGAAAAGAAAAACACTCAGCTTAGACAAATATACCCAGCCCATGGTCTTTCAGGCTCTGGGAGGTTTGATGAGGATACTCTTTCTAAATGAATTGCTAAGCATCACTAATACATGATATTAACTAAGTGAACTTAGTGAGTTATTAATTTTATTAAGAATTCTAATTCTGTATTCTGCTAAAATGCCTGGTTGTCATACAAAGTTTCATATATCTATCTGTTAAAATTAAGGTTGACTACAAGTATAGAGATCTTTAAAAAGAAATTGTCCTGCAAATACTAAGACTTAAAGATTTATTCTTTTCTCACCTGGAAAGAATCCAGTGTAGGCAATCTAGAAGTGGAATGAGAGCTATAGAAATTATTCATTCAGGGACCTAATGTCTTCTAACTCACTATTTTGTCATTTCTAGAGTGTGCCTCCATCTAATGGTCCAGAAGAGCTAGTAAAACTCTATTCATCATCATTCATCCCATCCACATTCCATGCAATAGGATGGAGTAAGAATGAGTGTGTCTTCCCACTGATAAGATTTTCTGGAAGTCTAGCACAACACAGCACTTGCTTTTAATATTTCCTGACCAAAACTTAGTTGCATGGAAACTCCTAACTATAAAGAAGACTGGGGTATATAATTTTTATTTTAGGTGGTCATGTGCCAAGCAAAAATTGACTGGAAATTGGGAGATAAGTAATGCTCACTACCATACTCCCGCATATATAGACATAAATAATTGAGTTACCAACAGCTTTCAGTGCATCAGGGTTTGAATCTGTCATTAATTTTTGCGTAACTAGTGTTTTTGACCTATATTTTTCAAATAATTGGATTGGTGGAGGCATATCTGGATTGCTGTTAAATCTTTTGAAAAATGGGTTTGCTGTCTATGTAATCTTTCTTGGGAATGCATAGAATAGTGAAGCTGTCTTTGTTCCTACACAAGTGAACGCTATTAAAAGAACTGGAGGCCTTTGTTCCAGAGGGTGTGCTCTGGAAAATGACTACACTATTTTAAGAAATAGCAAGAAAGACGGCTCTGAAGGGCCATGACAGGTCCAGAGATGGTTACTAAGCAGAGAGGTCGGGCATGAGAGTAGGGAGGATCAGAAAGTTTGGGGGCATGAAATTACCCTGCTGGTCAATGGGAGAGCCATTGAAGAATTTAGGCAGAAGCATGGTAGGATTACTTTTGTGATGAAAACGTAGTTGTTCTTGCCATAGATTGTGTTTTCAATAAACATGCCATGGTAGTAGAACACACATTTAGATTTCCATAGTTTCCTACATCGCTTTGCAGGAATGGGTCCCCATGAGACGGTGAGGGCAGCTATTAGGGACATTTCCCTAGAATCTGGGTTTGTAAGTTTACAGAGGATCGCCCAGGCCTTCCTGATATGGTGGCAACGAGACCTTTGGTTACGTTTTTTTGTTTAGCTTTTGTTGTTGTTTGTTTGTTTTTACTGGGAAAGGGACAAATAATTATATTTGAAAAGTTGGAAAATACAGAAAAGCAAATAAACCTCCCTGAACAATTCTAAGCCACCAGTGAATGCTATTACCATTTCAGTGTATAATCCCATGGCTCTTTTTCAATGCATATAGACTGCAGATTGTTGCAGGATAACATTCTGGAATGCCTTCTAAAAATCTATTTTTGTACTGTGGAGTATTTAGTAGAAAGAAAGGGTTTAGTAGTTCCCATCTGGCAGCTGAAGATTCCTGGGGAGCCACAGATTATTTATAAGGGTCCTCAAATCCATCTACTTATCAAATATTATCTGTAGATTGAACATTTTAATATCACACACACACACGCGCGTGCATTGGGTAAACATACACAGATGCTATTTGTTGAGATTTTAAAAATGCAAATTTATTCAAAAGCACTACTGAATTTAGAATACCTTGCTGTCATTAGTTATTTTTTTTTCAGTCAATGAATATTAAATAAGTTCAACTATGTTATGGTAGGCTCACAGATGCAATGGTTTCCCAAGAAGTCCATGAGCTTGTGAAGGTGGAAACAAAAATTTGATGAGGGAATGAGTGACTTGCATAGTCATTGCTGCTTCCACCATATCACACTGCAGCCAGGGCAGACACATGTTCCAGAACCACCGCCTTTGACTTTGACTTTCATTTATTTTCTTTCACTAACAGGAAGGAAATTGCTCCCAAAGTTGAGTGGCCCTTCATCTATAGTGTGATTAATAAACCTGAGCTGTCTTAGGTAAATCCAGAAAATGAAAGATTTGATTATTGAAACAAAAATATTGTCTAGCTCTAACCAGTTTGGCTCAGTGGATAGAAGGGTCCCCGGATTAGATTCTGGTCAAGGGCACTATACCTCAGTTGCAGGCTCCTCCCCAGCGCAGGCCCTGGGCTCCTGCACAAGGCAACCAATCGATGTGTTTCTCTTACATCAATATTTCTCTGTCTTTCCCTCTTTCTTCCACTCTCATTAAAAATCAATGGAAAAATATCCTCAGGTGAGGTTTAAAGTATATATATTGTCTAAATGTACCAGTATCTATAAAATAAAGAGATGGTGATTATTACATATAATACCCCATTAAGACCTCAGAGTCATGGAGCTGAACCTCGACTTTTACAAATTGCTTGTTTTTTTATTCTTTCAGGTTTATTTTGTTAAAAATCTGTCTTATTTGAAGAGAGCAAACCAATAACTTGGAAAATAAAAGAGATTTCCCATTTGCCATTTTAAAGAAAAAACTTTCGCACACTTAATTACTTTTCTCTCCCCGAAGTTGAAAAAGTCATATGGCTGCTGGTGGAAGATGATTCTTTGGATTTTCTGTAAACAGGATGTGTTAAGAGATACACTTTCCAAGCCAATTATTTCAGTTTAGTTTGTTTGATTCAGTTCTGTTACTTGGGGAGTAGGCACTGGCTCCCAGGTGAAAGATCAAGTCCCTCATCCCTCCAGTATATTCCAACTTTAATCACATTTCCCTGAGCTTCCTTCCCATGCACACTACTTAGCTTTCTTTTTTTAAGCTATTTGAATTAATATTCCTTTCCTTTCTGTACCTGATTGAGTTTGCCATCACTTTAGCGCCTCATTCTAATCATTTCTCTCCTTTGTCCCATTCATTTTTATGCTGTGTGTGCCTCACAGGAAAAGTGCGGGTGAGTTAGAAACGGATGTGCATTTCCTGATACATTTCCTGATACAAAGAGAAGTCATTTCATCACTTTGCCTCCCAGAAATGAGAGACATGAACCAGGCTCCTAGAATACAGACAGACGTAGTAGCAGTGTTTCTCCCAAAACAGCTAAAGGAATTTGGTGTTGAATCCTGTCCTCTCCCTTCTATCTCATTACTTACTTGAATACCAGTCGGTGACACAGGTGGCTGGCTGTTCATTGTATTTTTATTCTGAAACCTTGAATTCTTATTCACTCTGCCACTTATATCTTAGGGCAAAATGTTTCTTCTTCCTGAGCTCTGTGTGTGTGTGTGTGTGTGTGTGTGTGTGTGTGTGTGTGTGTTTAAATCTATAAAATGGAGCTAATGATATTTCCAGGTTGTTTGGTTGGGAATCTCATGAAATACCACCTGTGCCATAAACATATCAGGAATTATTGCAGCATCAAAGCTTTTATAATAAGCTGAAGGCAAAAGTCATTTATTTTTGTTTGTTGTTGTTTTTGAAGGAGCTCATGAATCTTGTAGGAAATCCCAGTCCTACCAGCTAACTATGTGATCTCGGGCAAATCATTTGATCACTTTGTGTCTGAATTTTTTCAAGCATAAAATAGAGATAATCGTTGTTACTTCCTCGTTAAGTTAGGAGAAAGAAAAGCAATAATCCACATAAATAGTTCAGTGTGATCTGAATAGAAGCTCAATAACCATTAATGCCATTATTATTACATTGAAAGAACTAACGAGAGAATTCTAATATTTTAATGTTTTTATTTAATCCATTTTCATTGTATACTTTGCCAATTTCATCATAGTGTTCTTGGCATTGAGAGAGGTTGACCCAGGTCTCTTCTCATGTATCTTACAAAAATAATTTCTATATTTAGAGTATCAAGACTAGCCCCATTTTGCAGATTGAAAAATTGAGGCTCAGAGATGTGAAGCAAATTAGTTTATCCAGGACCACATTCTGGAACTTTGAGTATTTGTCCTCGATGTTTTCCTTCTATATTTGCAAACTTGAGCTCCACATCCTTCCTGAACAAAAGAGCCAAGAGTTAAAATGTTGTGGATTTTAAACACAAGACCTGCTTTCTTGCTAGAAAATTGAAAACCCAATAAAGTAATAATGACTCATTGTTAAACTCATTTTACAGACCTTTGAGAAACATGGTGACCGTGCACTCTCTTTCTCTCCAGCTCTAGGCTTCAACCCATTGAAATAAAGGAAAATTGTAAAGGGAAATTTGTTCTTCTTTTTCTGCATTTTAAACTTGAATATTCAATCATATTTTGTGAAACCAAGTGATAGGAAATGCTTTCCTGGTTGTTTCTTGGGAAAGACCAGCCCTTATTCTAAAATGTTTCCCTTCCTATTTTAAAAAGATGTCACTTCTTTTAGGAAATAGTGATGATAGCTGGCAAAATAAAATGTGGCAACCCTGTATTGGTCCTGGTTGATGTTTGAAATTCTGCGTGTCCGTGAACAATGGTCTAGAAGCGTGGTTTGGGAAGGTGGGAATCTAGCCTTCCCAGCAGGCACTCCCTGGATGGCTGTGTGGAATGCAGATGTTTGTGCTTCTGAATCACAGTTTAAAGTAGGTGAGAGGTGTTATGGGGAAGCAGAAATGGCCCCTGTCCTGCGTCAGAGAGCAGGATTCTCATTCCAGCTCCATCATAGACTTGTCATAAAGATGAGTCACTAATCTCCTCATCTGCAAAGTGGGGACAAAAACCACGTCCATCGTACTCACAGGGATGTTGAACGAAGAATAATGTGCATAGCAGCACTTTGAAAATGGGACAGTGCTACACAAAAATAAGGCATTCATCATACAAGGACACCATATTTTCCTTTGGGGGAGTGGGAATGTGTGTAGGTTGGTAGAAAAAAATATTTAATCACCTCTTATGCTGCAGAGACTGCACTTCCCAAGAGCTACCACATGAGGGAGTAGTCTGAGGGAGGGCTGTCCAGTGACTGGGAGTGATCCCAAAAGAGGGAGAAGGGGTATGTGTATCTGTCATAGAGTTAAAACATCTGCTAGGGACAAACCCGTGACCATGGTTCTGGCCACTCTGGAGGGGCTTGTACGTAAAGAAGGGATGGTCTGTATGAGTTAAAGCAGGTTGGCCAGTGGGATATTTGTTTGGGAGACCCCTATGTCAATACCGTAGACATTTGAAAGTTTTTTCAGAGCATGTAAGGATGATAATACTATGATTCCAAAGAACCACATTGTACACATGAAATACATTCTCATTATTATTCAAAATTGAATGAACAATATAATGAGTAGCCAGATTAGGATTTTTCAAAGTTGTGTTAGATGCACATGAAAGCCCCAGAGAGGACTTCTTGGTGAAACTTGTGAATGTCGGGCAGAAGTAGTCAGATTGTAGGTCAGTGTTGGTGCCTAAGGGACCAGATTTTGCATCTGTGAGCCTGGGGACCCTCAAAGCCATGTGCTAAATATAATGCTGGTTTTTTGAAGCTTCTTCTGGAAGAAGCAGGAGAGGTGATGGCAGGTGTCCTAGGTATGATCACAACAGCCCGAGTCATCCTTTCAATGGAGAAACCAGACTATGTTGCTTCTCAACTCACAATCCTCCAGTGACTTCTCACCATGAGGTCCTCTGTGATGGAGCCTCTGCAGATCTCTCCAAGCCTATCTCTACCATTGCGCCCCTCTCTGCTTTGCTTCACCTGCACTGTACTTTTTACTTGTCCTCGAAGAAGCTAAGTGTCTCAGGGTCTTGGAACGTGCTCTTGCTTCTGCCTGAACACTGTCTCCCACACACTCCCCCACCCCACACTATCTTCATAGATCATTTCTTCACTTCAGTCAGTTCTCTCCTCAAAAATTACCTCCTTGGAGTGGCTTCCTCCAACCCCCCTATCTGAAATAGCACCATCACATGTCAGCATGCTCCATTCTTCTATTTTGCTTTGTCATCATTCATAGGCGTTGTTGCTCCCTGACTTTAAATGATTTCTTTGTCGCTCCCTCCTCCACTAGAATGTGAAGCTTTATGAGAGCAGGGGCCTGGTCTGTTGTGTTCACTGCTATATCTTCAACTTGGGAAGCAGTGCCGAGTACATAGGAGGCTCATAAGAAGATATTTATTGAAAAGACAAATAAATGAATGAAAAGGAAGTGATCAAAGGGCTGAGTTTGAGGGAAAAGCAAAGGAATGTTACATGAAGGAGAGTAGGGATCCCTTTGTTTCATTTTTTTCCATCAGCTACTACCCTACTCTTTTCAGCGCTCACTTGCTTTCTTCCTTCAACTTGCAGAGGAGGTCCAAGCAGAGAGAACCAAACATTCATGGGCAACACTTCATCTGGATTTTGTGAAAATACAGATCCTTAGGTAGTGGGTCTCAGGTGAGACCTGAGACTTTGCATTTCTAGGGATGCAAGGGCTGCTGGTCCACAGCCCAGAGGAGGACAAGGATCAAAGCCACCCTAGGGCACAGGAGCTTCCCAGCCCTCCTGGTCCCACCCGCCCCTGCCTGTACCTTTAGATCTTAAGTGAGGGTAAGTGGCAAAGGTCCAGGTGTGAACCAGCTTCTTGCCTGAGGGCAACTAAGAAAAATGGCCCTTGAATTAGTTCTCTGGAGTATCTAATTCCATGCTATTTTCTATTTTTAAGAAAGTTACTAAATGTCAAGGAAACTGTAAAATAACAAAAAATGCAGGCTACTTGGAATTCGGGAATTTACATATTTTTGACTATTTTTTTTATTTTTAAATATAAACCTTGCTTTCCCAGATGTTGATTTGCATTTTAAGAAGAAGGAAACAAAGCTTGTCCTGAGTCCTCCCCCTCTCTTAAAATTACATGCTGTCAATTTTCATGTGTCTCATCTCTGCTGAGAGCTAAAATAACAGGAGCTTTCTATTTGGATAGCTCCTTAATGCATTTGGGTATCAATTTATAAAGAATTATTTATCCTTTTCACTCTGCTTCCACTGATAGTGGAGAAAGACACCCGATGTGACAGTCTGGTTAGGAATTTGGTGCAATGTTAGCAGGACTGGATAATTCCTTGAAGAGCTCAGGGTCCTGGGTGGCCAGTGAATGTAATGGTGGGTGATCTTTTCCTGTAGGGATCCTCAAACTATGGCCCGCGGGCCACAAGTGGCCTGCCGAGGACATTTATTCAGCCCGCCGGGTGTTTTGCCGCCTTGTTTTTATGTGCAATGTGCATAGGAATTTGTTCATAGCTGTTTTTTTTTAAACTGTAGTCCAGCCCTCCAACGGTCTGAGGGACAGTGAACTGGCCCCCTGTTTAAAAGGTTTGAGGACCCCTACAGGGAATGAAAACTGTGGGGGGGACAGCTTTAAGAATCCTATGTCTCTGGTGCTAAGCATTCTCTATTGATTGTCCTGAAGCTTTTCTCGCCCGAACAATAAAGTATTCTCTCCCTGTATTTTATTTATAATTAAGGTACATGAGAGATCTTATGGCCTTGCTTTCATTTCGTAAATACATTCACAGATTCTCAGAGCACTTCGGTCATCTGCCCAGGACCACATAGCCGGGCCTGGAATGCGAGCCCCTCAACCTTGAGCTCTTTCTCTGCCTGCCCCCATGATGCCTTGCGGTCACTAAGATTTAGACGTAGGAACTATTTGTCAAATACAGAGGTGGTACCGTCTTGCTTGTGTGAAGTCTGTAGTCTTGTAAAGGCAGGTGTTTAGACTGTTGTATTTATTTCTGCATCCACAGCTCTTTAATCGGTGCGTGGCACATAGTAGGCTCCCAGTAAGTAATTGCTGAATGAATGGTTGTCATTATTATTTGCTAAGATGAATATTACATTTTGTAGGGAACTGTTCAGACTCACAAGACAGAGCAACACCTGTCCTAAGAGTCAGACACATTGTGACTGTTTCATTTGTCACATTCTTCCCTTCCAGTAGCATTCCACATCCGCCTTGTATTCTAAAACTTTATTCTCTTCTCTAAAATGCAAGAGGCACATGGGCATCCCTGGCACCTTGTCCAGTATCCCTTATTTGAAATCTTAGACCCTTGCTCTCCCGCCACCACTCCCCAACCAGAGAGACCTGCAAGAGAAGCAAGGTCTAGCTCAGAGGCAGGCTTTATGAAGGAGGGCTGTGATTTAGAAACCAGACATCAATTTACCACCTACCCATCTCAATCCAGCATGAAAATCCATTCTTTTAGAACGCCTAGGATACATTATTAGGTTGCTATAGGTAACATCCATGCTATTTTGTCCAGATACAGAAAGTAGCTACTCTGAGGATCCATTTCACTACAAGTTATTATTATTTTGTTTTTTACTCTATGAGGAGGACATTCTGAACACTACCTTTGCAAGAATATAAAAAATTTTCTGGCCCATGTGAGATTCACTTCCATTTCACCTGCAGACTTGGATCATAGGTCCTTACTACTCTACCAAAGAGTCAAATGGAGAATTGGTAGAATGACTGTGGAACAGATAAGTAAATCTTAAGGCAGGGACAATTGTTGTCCCCATTTTGCATATAAGGAAACTGAGGACCCAAAAGATTAAACTAACTTGCTGAAAGTCATGTAGTTGATACGTTACAGATTCTAGCCTTTAGAATAGCTTTTTTGTTTTTGTGGAAGAAATGGCAACGTTACTTGATACTTACGTCTCTCTTTTTTTAGTTGGAAAGGGGATGTACAGAGCTTTAGTATTAACTGAAATTGCTGGGAGAGCTCAGGAGATTTTCCATAGGAATCTGAGTCTCCTGGTTCTTGCTATGTAAAAATTATTCCTTCTTACATTAATCTAAAGATATCAATAAAGAATGACTATTATCCTAAGGTCTCAAGAACTTTCCCACTAAAAATATTCCCTAACAGAGAAGAATTGCAAGCGTAAATATTCTGCCTGAACTATCTGTTTAAGAATCCTGAAAGATATCTCATTAATCTACTTAAGAATCGACTACATTTCTGTTTAACAAATACAATTTTTAAAAAGTTTTGATGGCATTTCTTCTGGGTGAGATCTAATACCATGGGCAGAGATTGGAAATTTCTTGATGGGTCCGAGCAATATGATTTTACATCCTTATCCACTTATGGAAAGGATAGCCCAGAGATGTCACACATAAGGCACCTCTTTAGTTTCCTGAAGCCTCTGTGTGTCACCCCAAGTCACAAACATGCAGTTCCTACTCTGCAGAAGCCCAGAAGTGATCAAACGACTGACCTTTCACATGTTCAGACAGAATGCCAAAAGCCCATGTACAAAATGTTTGGGTGTTGCACTTGGCAAGCTCTGTAGCTGGCTCCTCCTTCTTGGTCTCCAAGATCTTTTGTTTCCCTGTCATAAAAAAAAAATCAAAGTATAGTCCAGCCCAGAACAGGGGACCTATTTGGGCATATCTTTAAACACAGGTTTCCATATATTTCAGAGAAGTATCCTAATTTAGAACTATGGTTTTACTTTCTACTTCATTTTTAATCGTAGGATTTCCCTTTGAAAGCTATAACCCAAAGGTAACACTGGACCAAGAAGAGAAAACCTAGCCTTTTATTTTCTCAAATATATATTTTCTGTCACATACTACGCAAGACAATTTAAATATTGTGTTCTGGACTAGGCTTTTAGAAATATAGCTTTTGAAGGAGTGAGACAGGACTAGGAAGAGGTTAGAAAGTAAAGTAACTCATACAGAGATTCTGTTCTCACTGGCATTTGCTTGTCCTTTTCATTGTTTTGTGTGCATATGGAAGCTCTTTTAGGAAGAGATAACCTGATGTCAGTCCTTTGGGATTGCATTAAATTGTGTTAACAAAACTTATAGGTGTAGATTTTATGATGAAAAAAGTATAATGTTGAATATGCAGTTATAACAGGGAAATCAATTTGAAAACCAAGGCTAAATAAAATATATTTATGAGAACCTACTTGCAGCTCATAACACTTTCTTCTTCACAGTCTAATAGGGAAGAATAGACATGAACCCATTACTTCTGCACAGCAAGAGATAGCATTCCCTAATACCTATGAGCTCAGGCTCTGCAGTCAGCATCTCTGGGTCTGCAGCTGACTCAAGCAAATGTCTTTGGCCTTGATTTCCTTATCTGTAAAAGGGAACCATAGTGGCTCCCACCTTTCCTGATAACTCTGAGGGTGGAATAGGATGTGTGTAAAGCATACGTCCAACCCAGCTGGCATAGCTCAGTGCTTGAGTATTAACCTATGAACAAGGAGGTCACAGTTCAATTCCTGTCAGGGCACATGCCTGGGTTGCAGGTTTTATCCCCAGTTGGGGGTGTGCAGAAGGCAGCTGATCAATGATTCTCTCTCATCATTAATGTTTCTATTTCTCCCTCTCTCTTCCTCTCTGAAATCAATAAAAAAAATTTTTAAATAAAATACAGCACAGAGTCCAAAGTAAGGACTAAATAAATGTTATCCACTGCAGTTATCATAATCATTGTTATCTCTATATTATCATAAATGTCAATCACCATCTGGAACTGAGATGGTTGATACACCTGATATAAGTACTGGTATATCTGAAATGGGCAAAAGTTCTTGAATTGAAGAAACAGAACAGTTCATCTAATAAATCAGTATGTGCACTGTTTACCAGATTTGGTGGCTAATCAGATCCATTTTACACCACAGGCAAATTGTGCAGTTAACCCTCAATCTTTTCTCATTCACGATGTGGCAGCAGCTTTGCCGCCAGCCCTCCTCTTTGTCCAACCCATTTACTTCATGCTGCTTTGTTTTCCTTCTGCATTACCTAGGATTTAGACCTCCTCTATAGGCAATCTGTGTCCCATTATTGCCATCTTTCCCTCATAAATTCTCAAGTTTACTTTCTCTTTCTGCCTACCCACCTCCACCTCTGCAGACACACATTGTCACCTGCAGAAGAGAACTTCGTTGGTTGCTCCCTAATCACCTGGTTTACTGTGTGATTACCTTGCCTTTTCCTTTGCTCCTGGTAGGAAGAGCTATTTCTTCTCCCCAGGAAGTCCTGTCACTGAGATGGGAAAATAGGTTTTCTGGCCAGGAGCCTCCAGAAAGCCAGTCCCAGGCCTGGAGAAAAATCAAAGGTTCTCTTTGATGGTGGCACTGTTCACTTTAAAGCCCCACTGGACTTCCATGAGCCACCCCCTCCCCCCCACTTTATGGTTCTCACACAAGGATGTCATTATCCCAGTGGGCTGGTTCTTTGCCTTCCCATTGAGTATCGCATGTGCTGTTCACCCACAGGATGTTAGCATCAAAAGATTGCTGTTTTTCTTTCTTCTTCATCAATTAGCTCTCTATTTCTTATTTCACTTTTCCTTGGTGTTTATCCAAAACAATGCGAGAGCTGAGATTTTCTAATTTACATCCTGTGTTTCTCCACACAGGGATTCTGTGGCCATGTATTACAGTGACATGCAAAAGCAATCTATCTTCATTCTTTTTATACCTGTTAAAACCAGAGCCACTCAATTTTCAGATCAGTTATATTTTAATCATGCTCAGTCCCAAGGCATGCTGACACTTCAGCCATCCCCTTTGGAAATGGAAGATTGAGAAAAGTCAGGATCTGGGAAAGGGAAATGAAGGAAGCAATAGGGCTTCCCTTGCTCCATCCAGGAAGCGGACAGCAGTTCAGATCACACCACTAGGGGCATGGTGAACGCTGGCTGGATGCCGATGGCATTAACACCACTGTCACCTTATCTGTTAGGTAAGTTGCAGCAGCTGGAATCCCAGATGTTGGCAAAGGCAGATTTGAGCAGTTGCAGCATCACAGTTCCTGGGGCCTCCATCAGTTTAGATGAAGCATAAGATCTTGCAAGGACTAGAGAAATGAAGAAGGGGTTGGCAAAGATATACAGAGTTGGATCCCCCAGGAACAGGCAGTCATGGCAGGGCCTCATGGGGTGCTATAGGATGCCGATCAGGAATGAAAGCACAGCCATTTCGATGGTCCAATACAGAGAGGCTGTGGCTATGTGGATCCTGAGACTTCTACCCTATTGAAGAAATAAAACCGATCCCAGATTCCACTCTGAAATACTGCCTGCTCAGAACAGGACAGCTCCCACCACTCTGCAGCCCAGAAGTCACCAGTTCTTCTGGCTCCAGGAGCAGCCTGGCCAGATTTCCATTTTGTATTCCTCTGCTTATTTATGCAGAGCTGGGACACCCACTCTTCCTAGATCCCCTACAGCCGAATTTCATGTAAATAAACCTCTCTTCTAACTTTCCAGCAACTTGCCAGGCAGATATCGGTCCAGTTCTTTGGGCTCTTCTGAGTATAAGGCATGGTGATGTCTGGCATTGGCTGATCCCTAGCCTACAGGCTTGTTCCTCTCAATGCTGTCTCGGGATGCTCTGACTGAATTGGCTGCTGGGGGTTTGTCCCATTTCTTCTGATGGATCAGCCAGGTGAGAGGGCTTGCTGGTTATTCAGTCAGGATCATGGCTGGATGATCATTCCCTTGGAAGCTTTTTTCCCTCTTTCTTTTTAAAAATCAAGTTGGGAAAGCTCCAGCCCTCTCTGGGAAGACTTTGTGTTTCCTGATAGTGGTCAAAGACCCAAAGGTAAAAGCAGGTTGCATGGGACTGGTCAGTTTAGCTGGTTCCCAGAGAATCAGCTGAATCTCCATCTGCATGGCAGTGAAGGGACCCTGGAGCGTCAGGGATTGGGCAGTTTGGTGGGGAAATCTTGATGACGTCTTAGCCTTGACCATGGCACAAAGCATCTGCGCTTACAGTTTTCTATCTCTTCTCTGACAGTTTCTGGTCCTTGGCTCCAGTTCTCTTGCTAACTTTCTATAAACATATTTAGTAAGTTCATGATGAACTCCTTATTCATGTGGTAGTCAGCACTCTGATTCTAGCCTGGTCAGCACTGCAACATTCCCACACACACTAATACTTCTACTTGCTTAAATATACTTTTTTGCCTTCTTGACATTGCTCAAGTTATTCTTATCTAAAGTGATCTTGGCCCTCAATTTCTGCTTGTCAAAGGGCTTTCCATCTTACTGGTGTGATGATGGACAAGTCATTAAACTTCTCTGAACCTTCGTTTCTTTATCTGTAGAAGGAGGTGAAGCAACTGTAATGGTGAGGATGGGCTTGATAGTGCTGCAATAATAAATAAGCCCCATTCCCAGTCAGGCATGTGTGGGAGGCATTCATGTTTCTCTTCTCTCTCCTCTCCTCTCCTCTCCTCTCCTCTCCTCTCCTCTCCCTTCCTATCTCTTTTTAATCAATGAAAAGTGTATTCTTGGGTGAAGATTAAAAGAAATCACCTAAGTTCTACTCAGAATTCGTTAGCCAAAGCTATCACAAGGCTACATCTAACTTCAAAAAGGGTAGAGAAAGGCAATCCTACAATCCTACTACCCAGAATGAGCACTGAAACTTTATGAAGCACTCTAATGACACCTCGGTAAAGCACATGACAAACCCTAAGACATCATCCAGATGTTAAGTGATATCACTATATTTCCTACTTGCAAGGGCCAGCTTCAATGTGCTGATGAGAGAGAGAACAGTTCCCAGCCTGGCTTAACCACCGACTAACTCGGTGAAGTTGGGAAGATTAACTAACTTGCCTGTGCTTCAATTTCTCCACCTGGAAAAAATGCGGACTATATTTGTAAATTTCTTGAAAGATGGTTATGTTTAGAAATGACTTAGTAATTGTGAAATTGTCAGATATAGTTCTTGATGCCATGTATGTATTTGCTGATTAAAATGGAATTATACTACTAAGCACACTATTCTACATCTAGCTTTTAAAAAAATATTAGGATGTGGTAGACTTTATGTATGTGTGTATGTAAGTGCCTGTGTACAAGTGTGTGTATCGCTTTATTTCAAAAAATAGCTGCATATTATTCTACCTTAAATTTCTTAGGCAGTTCAATCAATGGAAAATCCTTGTAAGACAACTCCAGAAGCTCTTGGTTTCATGAATCTCCATTAATTGAACTGTTTTCTGTGTTACTACCCTCAGACGCAGGGCCTAAGGCTGTGTCTAATGACATTCAGTGGGGGAGTATGTCCAGATTAATCAATACTTTAGTCCACTCTCTCTGCTATTGATATCTTTATCTCGTGGCAAATGTTCTCTAAGATTGTACTGCAGGGAGTTCCCCCAACCCCAATAGAAAATCATGTTCTTAGGCTTACCCAAAGAAAAGGTTACCTGCCCATTAATGGATTTAGCTGTGGTAGAGGATTCACACAGACTATGCCCCATACCTTTCTCAGGTAAACACCACACTGCCCCCTTCACTGTTCTCTTCCCAATGCTTGGCACCTGCTATGGGTGCCTTAAACATTTCTTGACTGATTAGTTGTGACTTTGAGTGCTCCATGATCCTTATGGTTACTTTAACACTTTCTCTTAATATCAAATTTGAAACCAAATCTCTTTATTCCATTTTCATCTGGCTCATTGAAAACTTTTTTCTCTCCTGCATTCCCCACTCCCCCCCCCCATCATCTAGCATTTCTTCTTCGATGTGTTTTATAGCTTCTCTTCTTGTATATATGAAAGCATACGCAAATGTGAGTCTTCAGCTCAGAGAACGTGGTAAGCTGTACATCTAGGCAGTATGAAGAATGAGTAGTGCCCACTGCATGTTGAACTTCTAAGGGAGAAGACTCTGGAAATGGGAGTCCACATGCAAGAGGTTTATTGAGAAGTGCCCTTGAGATCAACATTTGTGGATGGGATGGGATGGATTAGAGAGAGGGAGAAGTCAAACTGTGATGCAGGCCCAGCAGTAGTCTGGGCAGCCCTGATCTAGGATGATCCTTCAGAGCTGACACAAATTAGACCAAGATGGCAAGGCCTTTGTCTTTCTACATAAAGATCAGTCATTGGACTTGGTCAGTCATTTGGCTGGAAGACAAAGTAACTCTTGGCTATGGAGACGATCCCTAAAGTGTGTAATAGCTGAAAATTCTCTGCCACCAGCATTCCCTGCAGTGGGGATAAACCCTTCATTGCAGGGGCATCTTGGTGGTATATCTCAGGGCCCACTATAGGGCAGGACAGGACATTGGTGACCACAGTCCAACCCCTTCTTATGCCATAGGCTTAGAGAGAGGGGATTTCCTTCTCCTCTCCCTGCCATCTCACCTGTGTTGGTGATAGTGCCTTTAAACATCTTAATGTATTTTTCTTCTTTTCATTATCCTTTAAGGTTTTGGTACAGCCTTTGCTTATTTCTGCTTTTGCTGTCCTTGGCATAATCTTTTAAGAATACGTTCTCATTTTCTTTGCGCTGCTATGACAATCAGCACATCCTCTGCATTATAATTGCTCTAAATATGGTCTCAGCATCCCTGTTCCTCTAGTTCTGAGGGGATAGGATGCTTCCAAACATGAGTTTGTTTAATAAAATGTGGACTAATCTGTGTGGCATGCTGCCACTGAGCATATAATTCCCTTTCCTTTTCTTTGAAGAAGCTGCTATTGGAGGGAACTTCCCCCTCCTTTCTTCTTTCATCCCACAGATCATTTCCATGCAGCCCACTCGATGTTGCAGGCAGCAGGGGGAACAAGAATAGCATAAAGAATTGAAACTCATGGAAGGGTTGCAGCCGCCTCCCCTTGTGTATTTGGGAGCTGAGCTGCTAACAAGTGGCACAGTGGATTCATTTGAATTTCGTCTCCCTTGGTTTCCTCTGCCTTCCCTCTGATGCTGGTGACAGTAAGCCGTGAAAGTGACCCAGGAGGCAGTTGGAAGGGGAAGAGAATCCAAGCATTGAGGTAATCCATAGTTTGAATAATCACGACTTAGCCCTGGCTCCTTCATCTCCCACAGCTTTATTTCATGCAGCCACAGGACAGTGCCACCAAACAAGGAGACGTTTCACAAATGGCCTCTGGAAAGATTTCTATCCATTTGTTGGCACTATAAAGACAGCTCATGGAAGCTTCTGTCTTGGTCCTCTCAGAAAAGGCTCAGGTGCCCCAGGTGCACCTGGGGAGACAAAACACGAAAGTTTTACTGTGATAGATTCATAGCAAAGGGATCAACCTTTACAAATATGTTCAGACCCAGACAGGCATCTGTCCTTCTCTGGTAAGCAGATAAGAGAATGCTCTCTGCAAAAACAGGCACACATTTCAGATAAGGAAACACAAGAAGAATAGAACTGCTGCTGCTTTGTGCCAGGGGCAAAAGTCCAGCCTTGTCGGGGAATATTCACCAGCACCAGTAAAGAATAATGACCATTCCCATCTCACCACCATAATTACTGCCTGGAGTACCCTTTTCAGTCACTCCTCCTACTTCTGGTTATTAAAGGGCAAGGGCAGCCTCTGTTAGGACAGACCTACCTGACTCCCCTAAACAGACAACAATCTGCTCCTAGGTAGAAGAATCACTGCTTCACGTGGCCAAGGTCCACTCCAGGGAGTTCTAGCAGCTAAGCACAGGGAGGCTGTGTAGACTCTCAGATGCTCCATATCCCTCAGGGATGCTGATGCAGGCTTACGGTCTAGAGCTGAGACACAGTGCAGGCAAATTTAAAGTGAAAAACCCACTTGGTATAGATTCATTCTCTCTGCCGATTGCTCCCCATAAATACTTTTTAAAAAAATATACTGATTTTTTAAAATTGATTTCAGAGAGGAAGGGAGAGGGAAAGAGAGATAGAAACATCAATGATGAGAGAATTATTGCCTCCTGCACGCCCTCCACTGGGGATCAAGTCCAAAACCTGGGCATGTGCCCTGATAGAGAACCACAGGGCATGTGCCGTGATGGGGAATCGAACTGTGACCTCCTGGTTCACAGGTCAACACTCAACCACTGAGCAACACCGCCCAGGCTCCCCATAAATACGTACCTTCATATTTGACTGCGTGTTCTGAATAACAAGCCATCTCAGAGCATGACCTCCTGTGACCATGCCCATCCCTGGATGGTTTGTGGGGAGCAGTGGTCTCATCCTCTTGATCTTTCTAGATGCTAGTTTTCGTGAATGGGATGCTGCCTTCTTCACTTCCCCAGGGGGAGAGGCTCTGTGTTTTCATTTTAAACCTGATTGCACAAGAAGCAGCTCCCATAGTGGCTCTCTGTCCTCCCCCATTTCCATGGGGATTGCCATACAGATGGGGGTCAAAAGAAGCTGACTTACTTCCAGGACTTGAGCCACCACCCCATCTGGCTCTGAGGTTCCTGAGAAGCTTTTGCAGCGTTGTCAGCCACCCAATCTTTCATTGAGCCAACATGCTCTGAGCATCCACTGTGCTGTTGGCCCCAAGGTAGCTGTGGGCATCCCCGTGGCTTACACATTCAGATTCTCCACAGGCTCACCCACACATGAAGGTTTTGCCGTTCTGTCCAGCCCTCCCATTTGTGACTTTAGTTGGAATTGGTGAAGTGTAAAGAGAGAAAGGGAAAGAAGTGCTGGGGTGAGAAGTGATGGTCTTTTTAAAACTTGTGCAAGCATTTAGGGGAGGCAGAATGGAGCTTTATGTTATCTCTTTCTGGAAATGGCTCTCTCCTCTGCTTGACTTTCTTAGCTATGCCTGGACCGAGTCCTACTTTTTACTGCTCTTTCTGGATGGTTGGTTCACAGAGCTAGAGTAAATGCTAGGATGGAGAATACCAATTTAGTTTTATTTATATAAACTGGTGTATCCAAAAAAAATCAACTTGTGTATCATGTCTGAGCAAGGAGACAGGGAAGTCCTATTTCATCATGCAGACAATTAAATGCGTTTGGAAAGTTGTATTTGGGTTGTTGTTGACACAAGCTAAGTCCCTGGGTAGCTGTTAATTTTTCCGGGTGATTCCGCCCATTTCCCTGTGGAATTTCAATGAACTACACAGCATGGAAAAGATAAACCATACATCTTGGTTCTGACTTCCTTTTTGTTTTGTGGAGTTTCTTTGCTATGAAGGGAAGATTTCTTGTATTTGGGAGAAGCCTATGTATAACTGAGAAGATAGTGGGGCTCAGGTGGAGAACAGGAAGAGACAAGAATATTTCAAGACTATATCCAATCCATTGACCTAAAAAGGGCTATCTAATTCACCCATTAGTATAGTTAGGTAAGAAGAAGGCAGCCTGTCTGATGATCCTTCTGATATAATTAAATCAATAGTACCCAAGTGCGTTCTTCATTTGACTTTATTATTCTATGGATATCAGTTGCTTTTTCCATTCTGTCTTCTTCTTTAAGGAGGACTTAAGTTTTTAAAAATATATATATCACAGGATAAAATCAATGAGGTAAACTTTGATCTTACATGATCAAAATATAGGACAAGATGAAATTTGAAAGTGCTTAACAGACTGAAGAATCTAAATGTGAAATGAAAGGCAATTGAATGAAGGTTGGAGGAGATTTATACACCATTTGTTTTCTGATAACAGATTTGAGGAGTAACAATCCTACTTGGTTTGATAGGAGTTCTGGAAAGGAAAAATTATGAAATTCTACAAGAAAAGATAACCCTAGTGCAAATGAGTTCTCTAGTCCTTGGCTATGCTCAATTGTGAGTCTGTGGTCAGATGCAGGTGAAATAGTTGGCTGTGATGGTCTAGGCTGAGCTTTCTCACATGTTTGGAGTGTGGCCGACTCTAGGCTGGTGTACCTTTGTTGGGAAAAGTGGCCTCTCCTTTATGTGATCACTCATCATCTAACAGGCTAGCCAGGGATTTCTCACATGGTAGCTGGGGATGGGAGTGGGGGCAATTCCACGAGCAAAAGCAAGAGTCTGCATGGACTCTTAGAGAGGTCTAGGCTTGGAACTGTTTATTCCCTAATTATTATGATCATGCTCATGACCAAAAGTTGCAGTGGTAGAAAAGGGTATAAGATAAAAAGTAAAAATTGTTCTTCATATCATCAGCTCCAGAATCAGCCCCAAGAGGTAAGACTATTATCAATTTTTATTGTTCTTCCATAACTTTTTAATTACATGTGTGTGCTTGTGTGTGTATGTGTGTAGATCTTTCTGTGTTGTCTTACATAAATGTGATCTTACATGTACACTTTTCATGCAACATATATTTTAGATCTTTTTTCAAATCAGAATGTGTAGATTGCATCTTTCTTTTGTATTAATGTACCATTTTTAATCTTCTTGTGATGGACTGATGAATTTTTAGGGTAATTCTAGTTTATTTTTAAATTCTTTTTTATTTTTGCTTTTTCTCTGACAAACAGTGCCCCACTGAAATAACAATCTTATACATATGTCTTTGCACAGTTATGTTTTGAATTAAAAACAAAAATATATAGAGCATTTATATACAGGACTATTGAAAAAATGTTAAAGGGGCTGTAAATAAACAGGTTTGTGGTTTTTTTTTTTAATACAAATTTTGACCAAAAATAGTTGCCTGCTTCTCTGGTCTGCTGTGCTCCGACCAGGGAGGAAATGGACTGAGCCAGTGGTCCTGACAGATCATTATGACCAAGATCCACAACAGCTAAAACTAGGAGATGGAGACAGCCTTCTGGAACTGCCACTTTCCCCGTGGAACAACTCTACTTAGTTTGGTTTTGACATTATGCACAAAGATTCAATATAAACTGGACAGTTGTAACCAACTCTGTCATTTTATTTTAATTTTATTAATATATTTTTATGATTTCAGAGAAGGGAGAAGGAGAGAGAGATAGAAATATCAATTATGAGAGGGAATCATTGATTGGCTGCCTCTTGCATATCCCTACTGGGATCAAGCCCATAACCCAGGCATGTGCCCTGGCCAGGAATCAAACCAGTGACCTCTTGGTTCCTACGTTGACACTCAACTGTTGAGCCACACCAGTTGGGCCAATTCTGTTATTTTATAGATACTGCCCATCATGTTATGTAATGGCCCTTTCAATGATGTAGACCATGAACAGAATTTAGATGAGAAGCTGAGAATCCTTTGACTTAAGTAATTTCACTTTTGGGAATTTATATTAAGGAAATAATCTGACAGGGAAAATGTATTGACTCAAAACACGCATTTCAATTTCACATTATTTATGGTACATTATTAGCAAAATATGAGAGAAGACCAAAATATCTAACAAAAGAATAATGTTTAAATAGGTCTAATATGTGCAGGTATTAAAATGATAGATGTCAGGACAATTTAGAACCTTGAAAAAGAAAAAAAGTTACCTATGCTAAAATTTCAGTTATAAAACATATGTGCATATGCATATTTTATAAGGCCTGGAAGAATAAAATATTTGATTTGTTAGATGTTTGAATTCAGCGTAATCTTTTTTAATTTATAAAAATTGTGTTTATTTTATGATATTATTTGTAAAATGAAAAGTTAATAATCTACAGGAGTTAATTTGTTGTTTAGGAAGAATGTGAGCCCTGAACAAAAGTCTGTTTTTGTCTTAGGGACACTATAGATTCTCGAGGCTCTCTCCTCACTCTTAAGGATGTTGTGTATAATAAGATGACCACATGTCTCATTTTGTTTGGATCAGTTTCTATTTGAGCCTGTTGTTCCAGTACAATTGTTACCAGTACTTCTTTTCACTGTCAAAGTGACTTTGCTTGTATAATAAATTTTATGAACCACTCCCCCCAGACACACACATTATAAAGGACATGCTAACTATTCTGAAGGGACATGCTAACCATCCTATTCTACCCCATTTTCTATTATATCACTGTTTTTTAAAAGTATATTTTTTATTGACTTCAGAAAGGAAGGGAGAGGGAGAGATAGAAACATCAATGAGGAGAGAGAATCATTGATCGGCTGCCTCCTGGGGATCAAGCTTGAAATCTAGGCATCTGCCTTTGACTGAAATAGAACTCAGAACCCTTCAATCCACAGGCTGACACTCTATCTGTTGGGCCAAACCAACTAGGGCTATTCTATCCCTGTTTTATTATGCATCTCTAATAGACATCTTCTTAGATGATAATTTAGCTTTCTGTGGCTTAGAAAGTCTTTCACAGAGCAGTGGTTTCACCTTATGCCGAAAGCCAAAAAGGAATATATATACATCATCAGTGAAAACTTAAAAATATTGTCCATTATGTTATATATGGTAGCCCTTTTAAAGTATCTTATAAAATTTCTGAAAATTTGAAAAAGTTTCTCTCTGCTAATAACTAATCATCTTTCACTGTATTAGATGGTAACCATTTTGTAACTTGATATTCTGGTCTTCTTTTGGCTGCCAGGAGACTCTGAGCTAAGCCAGGCATGTAGCTGCCACACAAGTCCTTAATCCAATGTAACAAGGGGTCAGAAGAACTGACTTTTTGAGTTCTGTTTCCCACTTACTACCGTGTTCATTTTCTAGAGCTGTTATAACAAATTACCACAAAGTTTGTAATAATTTATTACACACATCTATTGTCTTGGAAGGCCAGAAGTTTGAAATCAGTTTCACTGGACCAATCCCTCCAGAGGCTCTGGGGGAGAAGTTATTCCTTGCTACTTCCAGCTTCTGGAGGCTGCCAGCATTTCTTGGCTTGTGGCCACATCACTGCAATCCTTTTTTCAATAGTCATTTTGCCTCATTCTCTTCTGTGTCAACTATCCTAACTCTTTTATATAAGTTCACACCCAGATAATCGAGAATAATCCCTTCATCTCAAAATCCATAGTCACACCTGCAAAATCTCTTTTTCCATAAAATTTAACATTTAAGTGATCAGTGATTAGGACCTAGATACTTTTGGGGGACATTTTTCAGCCTACTATAATCTACTCTCTGGCTCCCAAAGATTTACATCCATCCCCCATGGAAAATATACTTATCATATCCCAACATCCTCAAAAGTCTTAACTTATTATTCAACAACTCAAAATTCAAAATCTCATCTAAATAATATCAGCTTAAAAGTCCTGAATCCATCATCTAAGTCATCTAAAGCAGACATGGGAACACTCTGGGGCAAAATTTCTCTTGTCTTCAAATTAAAGCATCTGGTCCAGTGCTTTGCACATAGTATATGCCCAGGGAATTTTAGTCACTATCAGAATTATTCCATACTTTATTGCATTAAGGGGAAAGTAGCACTTCCTAGACCCCACATTGTCCTAGCTGAGAGAAGACAAGGTGTAATGTGATGATGATGATGATGATGATGATAATATCAATATACATAGTAGTAGAAGAAATGATAACAGCATTACTGAGAGTTTATCGTGTGCAAGAATCTTTTCTAAAATGTTTTACATGTGTTCTTTCAATTAATCCTCATGAAACCCCTTTGGGGTGGAAACTACCATTACCCCCATGTTCAAATGAGAAGATTTTTGCAGAGGTTACATAATTAGTAAGTAGTCAAACCATGAACTCCATGCAGCCTAACCAAAAGCAGATTCCCTTGCACATGTGTCCTATGTCAGTGTGCCAGTCCTTTTTCTAGTCTTGGCATACATGAGATGCAATTAAAAAACTACACTCATTTTACCTTATGTTTCCATTTTGTGTCACTACAGGGATATAAGCCATGCATGCTCTGACTAGTAATCCTAAAATGGGGTTTTTCTTTTTGGTTGTTTATTTTTAAGCATAGACTCTCCCCTGCTCCAAATTTTCATTTTAAAAGCTTGAAACTTTTCAGACACATTGAAAAATTGGTACAATGGACACTTTTGTACTTTCTATTTACCAATTGTTAATCCTTTGCCATGTTTGTCTCTCATTCCACATATAAATACAGTTTTGTTTTTGTTAGATGATTTGAAAGTTGTGGTGTCATGACACTGCACCCCAAAATACTTCAGCGTGGGCCTCTTGAAAACAAAGACGCTCTTTCCTACTCATATGATGAAGCCCAAGAAACTTAAATATGATATAATATTTAACATGCTGTTTGTGCTCAAAATTTTACCCAATTATTCCAATAATTAGCTTTTCTGTTTGTTTTGATCCAGAAGTTCGCTTGCTTTGCTTTTAGTGGCCATGTCTTTTTTTTTAATTTCTTTTTATTTTTTAATTTTTTAATCTAGAGCAGCTCTGCAGCCTATTTTTGTTTTCTGTTTATTTCCCTTCAATGACTCTTGAAAAAGCCCCAGTCACCCTGTAAAATGTTTCAAGCTGTAATTGGTCAGATCCCTTACTATTGATGAGATTCAGTTAAATATATTTTGGCATGAATATATATATATATATATATATATATATATATATATATATATATATGTGCTGTGGGAATCATTTCCTAGTTGATTATGCTTAAGAAGAAGAAATGTGAGGCTCTGGATAAAGAATGATCTGACATTTTAGGAAAAAAACTCAATACTGAAATCCATAATTGAACATCATCGTTGAATTGTCATTGATTGTTTAGGAAGCACATTTCGCATATATTTATTTGATTTTTTTCCTTTTAACGATGAGACCTCTGAGGTAGATATTATTGAGCATAGTCCTACGGCAACTAAGACACGAATGTGTGAGCAACTTGCTAAATTTCTGGAATTTATTCCTCGGAAGATGGAGGTTGAATTCAGTTTCTGGACCTTGGTTTTTGATCTCAAGTCTGTACCCCTCCCACCAAGTCATGCATATGGTTAAGTGGGATCAATTTTTAAAAAGTGGTAACAATCACTCATTCTACTCAGAAATGCAACAGAATTCAACATAAATTGGTGCTTTCTAAAAGCAACTTTCTAGTTGCCTCTGGATCCTGGCAAGTCTTTGAGAGTCTACATTTATGGAGATTCTGTGTTGAGAGTTTGCAGAGCTGACACTATTTTTAATACCATAGGCACTTGCTGGGAAATAATAGAATAGCAGAAAGAAACTGACTTGAATGGGTTCCCACTCAGTCTTCCTATAAACATGGGGCACATTGAATAATAAATACAGATATTAGCAAAGACATAGTGTTATCTTTATTCTATGTTTAATCCACACAGAGAGATAGATGGTGGGTCCAAAAAAGATGATTTTTTTGTTGTTGTTGTTGGTTGTTTTTCCAGTGTGCTCCTGGGTAGGAAGAACTTTTAAATCCACCCTGGAGATCATGTGGGAAGGAGGCAACTTGTTCATAAGAGTGTTTTTTTTTCCCTCCCAGTACATTGAGAGTTTGCTTAAATCTTTATTTTATGAAATAGGTTTTAAAAGAGGAAAATCAGTACCTGAAACTAACTAAGATCTGGAACGTATAGATTTCATGTTAATTTGACCAAAGTTGTATATCCCTATAGCTTCTAAGAGATTCTCACAGGAAAAGGGAGTTTTTCTTCCTTCTATAGACTGTCCAAAACTTTGTAGGAAGCTGTCGGCAGAGATTTGGCTTGGCATTTGAAACTCAGCACTTCTATTTACAGACTCTCTATACCAAAAAGTGGCCAGTATAAGAATTACATAAACCAATGAGCATTGAATAGGATCTATTCTGCGGGACTAAGGGGTCCAGGTTCATCCTTCTGCTCATAAGCTGTATGACTTTGAGCAGTACCCATTCAGTGAGTCCCCCTACTGTACTAAAGTAGGACTCACGATGTCCACCATAGGTATCTGACAGGGCTGTTGAAAGATAAGGAGAGTAAATCCATAGACTTGCACCACAAGCATCTAATGTAGGCATACCAAAGCCTTTCTGCATCCCTCCTCCTACCCTTCCCATCTTTTTTTCAGCACGTAATAATTCCCCCAGTGTAAAATGCATCCTGGTCCTGGTTCCTCATTTTAGTAGGGTCAGCTAAGAAGGAGAAAGAAAACTACTGTAGTTGAGATGTAAAAAGTTTTGTGGTACAGTTTTGACCACACAAGCTTTGGAAGCCAAAGGACTGGGTTAAGATCTTGCTTCTGTCACTGAGCAGCTAAGACAGTGGGCCGACTGCATAACCTCTCTATGCCTGAGTTTCCTCATCTGCACAAGGGTCATAATTGTGTCCTTTTGGGGCTGTGAGAATTGTGTAAGGAGATATATGTGTATCCAGAATAAAATGCAACTTCACCTTTGCCTAACCATTCCTTCAATCTTTATTCTGTGTGAGTGATCTTCCTCCTTTAGTCTCTGAGTGAAAATGTCCATCAGTCCCATAATCTTGTTCTTAGCCTTAGGAAATAGATTGTCCTACCATTACTTTGTCATAAACTCAATTAATTTAAACCAAAGTACAAATTAAATATGATAATTTCAATGCTTAGTTCCAGAGATTAACCTGTGCTCTAAATTTCTTTAATGTTCAACTATTTTCCCCTCCTCTTTGTTCCAAACTCAGGGGGAAGGGAAAGGAGATGTGGTGAGTGGCTTGATTTCTCTTCTCTGCTCTTCCACCCCATCCCTTTCCCAGGCCATTGACATAACTGGGTTTTAGCTGCTATGCTCAGAGATTCGCTGGAAGGTATAGTAGGATGAACCTGGTGCTTCTCTCCCAGGGTTCTTTTATTAACCACCCCCCCAACTCTCACCCAACAGGTCTCCCCTAACCCTTATAGTGGCTATATTTCAGATGGCCCCTTACCCAAAATATAAGCATCGACCCTTCATTTTCTTGTTACTGGGGTCCTTCTGCCCTACCATGGAATCCAAAGGGACAATGAAACAGAACACAAGATACTATCCACTGGGGATCTCATTCCTACATCTGGCCATCTCTGACCTTTAGGAAAAAGGATGTCATCCCTTGTCTGACAAAGTCGGGGAGTATAGACTCATCCCAGCATTAAAATATCACCCAATCCCACCACTAAACAATGCATCAACATGGTTATTATTTTAGGACATTCTGCCCCGCAGCTCCAGGGGTCATGTAATAACTCTCCTCTTTTGGGGGAGGTGATAGGGTAGGTAACTCTTGATGCTTTTTACCCTCAAAGTAGGCAAGGAGATGGGATACACGTATCAGTCAACATTCACATGGCAACTTGCCGCCTCACTTTGGATTTCTATATCCACTTAACCAGGAACCAAGTCAAAATTTTAATTTTACCATCCCGTTAAATGAGATCATCACTTAATACCTGGTGTTCCATTTCAAGAGGGATTGCACACTGATGTGGAGAACTCAAGATATGCCCTAACCATTTCTCATCTGTGACCATGACCATTGGATTGACCTTTCTGAAGAAACATGAGTAAGCCTAGAGGAACCTATTAAGAAAGAATTCTGTTCTGCTTTTCATCAATTAGCAGCCTGCACTCAGGATGTTTTTCCAAACTATTGTGTTGAGATCTAAAATCAATAGACATTTCATGAGCCAATATTTATGTTAAAAATAATAAAAATAATTACCATAGGGAAGAAAAGGCACAGCTAGATTCTTTAGTACTTCGTTGGTTCATTCATACAGTAGATATTTAGCCCTTAATACACGTCAAGCACTAGGCTAGGAGTTGGGAATGTATCTAGGATAATAACAGTAACTATAGCTAACAAGTATTGAGCTCTTAACTACCTATTAGGCATTGTGGATTATCTCCTATAATTCTCAAATCAACCTTGTAATTAGGTGCTTTTTTAATCTTTATGTGAAGATAAGGGGAGTGAGGTTTAAATAACTTGCTCAGCAGCACACTGCTAATAAAGACTAAAGCTGGAATTCAAACCCGGAGTACCTTCTACTTTTTATTAACTGTTGTTTATCCATGAGGCAAAATAAGACCCTGCCTTCATGAAGCTTGTAGTCTAAATTAGAGAACACTTTTCTTCAGAGTCCTAATTTGTCTCTGAAAAGATGTCGAGTGTCCTCCAGAGAAGGCTTCCCACCTTTTAGCAAGACTTGATGGAAATTGCTTGATGGCATGGACACCCTTTATTTTCTCTAATCACATTCATTTCTCCCATCTTCTGTGTCCTTCTCATGTACACTCCTGGCATCCTTTGCCTTGTTCTGCTGCCCTCTTGCCTGTCTAAGTGCTCCCCTCATACCTGTTTATTTTTTAAGCTCTTCCATTTAGACAATTACTAGACTCTCTAAATGCCATGCAATGCAATTCTGAAGGAAAACATGAAAGGAAGAGAAAAAGTTACTGTGAATGATGTGATATTGATGGATGGCTTAGTAAGCCTAGGTGTCCTTCTTTAGCATTCTCTGGCATTTATAGGGACTTAGAATTCCAAAAGCACATTCACATATTCTGCTGTGGCTAATCTCATGTTTTTCCATGATTAACAACCCAGTTCATTATATTTTCATCTCACATTAATCTTTCTTCCGTGGGTTTGGTAACATTTGGAGTCATTTCCCTCTGTATTTATCCATCTGGGATCTTTAGAAAAGATAACTTTGCAGAGTCATTTGTTGCTCATGCTGAAAGACATTTGTTGCTCACTGCTGTGAGAGGAATGAATGTTTCTCCAATCCTGAGAGAGAATCCTCTGAAGGCAGGCATGGATTCCCTACACAATGCAGAGGGGCCCCTCAGTGGAGGTCCATGGGGGTCCTCCATTTGGGGTTGAGCTGCAATGTAACAGCATCAGAAATCAAAACAAGCAATGTTAACTTGGATCTTGATGGGACAGATGGATTTTGGGAGAGAGGTGTGGAAATGGCAGAAAAAGAGAGTTGTGAGAATAATGAGTCAGAACAAAGTCTTTGGCTTGAGTCCTTTCTTTACCACCTACATGCTATTTGACCTTGGACAAGTACATAATCTCTCTAAGATCTACTCACCTCCTCTACAAACTGGCCCCAAAGATGTCTGTCCTCTCTACAGGAGAGAGTAGGTTTGAGGGTGAATTTATATTATCAAAGGGGCAAAGGTAGACTTACAATTTTTCATATGGAATACAATAATTAATACATAATAATACAAGAATAAACTCTTGTTTTCATACTCAACAATTGTAAACTTACTTTTGCCTTGCCATGTATTTATGATTGGGAAGAAAAAATAGGCTATTGGGGAATTCATAAAGGCTAGTATTTTTTATTTCTCATCGTATATTTTAAAAAGGGCTTGGAGGTATGCGTCGTAGTTAAAAATCTATTGTGGAGGAATATGTTATTTGGAGAATAGAGAATCCTTTGGAAATTCAGTTAAGGGCATCCTCTAGGCATAATGTAATCTCGGGAGGTCACATGAGAGGCAATTCTTATGGAGATTCTGAACTGTCAGTCTTTAGCAACAGTTTGCGATGAAGGATGGAATGCATTTATTCATTTCTTAATTCAAGTAAGGTATGTCTATAGAGAAAATATTCCACATTAGAAATCCATTAAAAAGCCATGACAGAAACTGCTATCTATGGCCATTACCCATGAAATATTATTGTTATTTCTCATTGCTGCCCAAATGCAGGGCTAAATTGCATTAATGCATATTATTGTAGGAAGGCAGGAAGGTGTAATTAAATTTTACAACTGTAGAAATGAATGGATTCAGGAAAAGAACCAGTAGAGATGTAAGAAATCTGGACTCTTTGCTCTAACTCTGCACAACTAAAACAAGGTGACATCATTTGGAAATGTTATTTATTGACAGTTTTCTCCCCCAGCAACTGGAATTTGAACAGGAGATTCCCAATACGCAGATAACTCCCAGTGGTGTTAATGGAAATTACCTGTGTAACCAACCCTCCTGCCCAGATAGAATGCCAGATGCCTGAGAGCACTTTTAATTGCAATGTACCTCCCTTTGCAAAAAAGCTAATTGCATCTGCTTCCCTTTCCTTTAGGTATCCAAGCAAGGACAGGAGTAATGAAGAGACACATGTGCTAGCGGCAGCCTTTTGAACTACACAAGAAGGAAATCAACGGTGTGGACAGAGTTGGAACCGTTGCCATGCTTGTTTGTTGGAGTAAATGAGGAATGGGCCTGTGATTATGCGGACATTCCAGCATGAATCTGGTAGACCTGTGGTTGACCCGTTCCCTCTCCATGTGTCTCCTCCTACAAAGCTTTGTTCTTATGATACTGTGCTTTCATTCTGCCAGTATGTGTCCCAAGGGCTGTCTTTGTTCTTCCTCTGGGGGTTTAAATGTCACCTGCAGCAATGCAAACCTCAAGGAAATACCTAGAGATCTTCCTCCTGAAACAGTCTTATTGTATCTAGACTCCAATCAGATCACATCGATTCCCAATGAGATTTTTAAGGACCTCCATCAACTAAGAGTTCTCAACCTGTCCAAAAATGGCATTGAGTTTATCGATGAACATGCTTTCAAAGGAGTAGCTGAAACTTTGCAGACTCTGGACTTGTCTGACAACCGGATTCAAAGTGTGCACAAAAATGCCTTCAATAACCTGAAGGCCAGAGCCAGAATTGCCAACAACCCCTGGCACTGCGACTGTACTCTCCAGCAAGTTCTGAGGAGCATGGCGTCCAATCACGAGACAGCTCACAATGTGATCTGTAAGACTTCTGTGTTGGATGAACACGCTGGGAGGCCATTTCTCAATGCTGCCAATGACGCTGACCTTTGTAACCTCCCTAAAAAAACTACTGATTATGCCATGCTGGTTACCATGTTTGGCTGGTTCACCATGGTGATCTCCTATGTGGTGTATTACGTGAGGCAAAATCAGGAGGATGCCCGGAGACACCTTGAATACTTGAAATCCCTGCCAAGCAGGCAAAAGAAAGCGGATGAACCCGATGACATTAGCACTGTGGTATAGTGTCCAAACTGACTGGTGTTGAGAAAGAAATTTGTGTGCAATTGCAGTAGGATAAGTGGTTTACTTCTCCCACCCATTGTAAACATTTAAAACTTTGTATCTCCGTTTCATTTGAATTATGCCACTGTTGGTCTTTTAATAGACATGACAACACAACAAATGATTTTAGTTTAGGTGATCCACCCCTTAATTGTACCCCCTGTGGTATATTCCCGAGTCAGCTACTATCTGAACATTAGTTAACTCCATCTCACTATTTAATAATGAAATTTATTTTTTTAATTTAAAACCAAATAAAAGCTTAACTTTGAACCATGGAAAACAGAGTGACTTATTGGTCAAGAAAACAGTATAGTCATTCCATTGCTTTAAAGAGGAACAGACAACTCTGGTGAACCTAAAGAACTATCATAATGAATAAACCCTACTGTACACTGGGGAGCTATTGCTGAATTATTTACCAAGTGAAGTATCTGTCAGACTTTAAAATTCTGTACTGAGCCTTAGTAAACCCAGGTGGGAGTATATATTCTGCAGAGGCTTAATCAGTTGGGATGCCTCCAAGTGTTTGTTATCTAAAAGTTGGTGTGTTTAGCTATAAAGGTCTTTTTACAGCTAAACACACTACTTCTCTATTTTAGAAACGTGGAAAAGAAAAAGACAATATTCTGTCTTCAACATTACCTTCTGGCGAACAAGGGTATGTAACAAACAGAAATAGCCTTGGTAAAAAGGAAGGTCCTCATAATTATCAGCTGTGTGCAAGCATGGTGCCAGGCATTCTAATGCTACTATTATGTCTGTAAGCCTTCACTATGCAATGAAAAAGTGACAGCTGTACATCATTTACACAGGAGGAAACTGTGGATGAGACAGTTTCAATGACTTGCCCGGTAGAGTATTGGAACTTGAATCTGAACCAAGTCTTCCTCTCTCCAAAGATTGAAGTCTTCTCATTATGTTCCTACTGGGTTGGTTTAAAGAGATATAAGCTACATATTTACAAATGCACCCATATTTAACAAATGTGTATACCTCAAGATATTATATCCCTGATATTGTTCAGCAATAGGAGAAAGCTTATTTAAGTTCTTTGGAGTAGGGAATTGTGTGCACGTGTGTGTTTTTGGCGGGGGGGGGGGGGGGGGGAGATGTTAGGGTGCCATTACAGATAATCCTCAATATTTGGGTGGGATCTCATCAGATGGTGATATAGGCAAGGAAGGTAGAGGAAGCAGAGAAAGCTTCCTCTGGGGATAAAAGTGTAGGGAGGTATTTGGAATGAAGGAATCTATGTAGGGGAGAAGTGAGACAAATTGGAGGCAGACCATGGGGATCTCAGTTCCAGACTGAGGAATAAGAGTAACTGATGGTATTTATGGAACACTTACTATGTACCAAGTACTTTTTTGAGGTTGTCTTAATTAATCCTTACAATTGCCATGTGAGATAGTCTTTTGTGAATGAGGAATCAGAGACGTGGGAGTTTAAATAATGAATTCAGTTCCCTAGAGTTTATAGTAAGTAAAGCAGGTAATAAGACCCAATCACTCAAATCCAGAACCTATAGACCTCTTAACCACTGTAACTGTATTACTTTACAGTCATAGACTTTAGTACATAGAGTTGTTGGCTTCCCTGACCTAGAGGATTGCACACTTCTGAGCTATGGTTGCATTAAAAAATAAGAGGGGGGAAAATAGCCCTTTGTGGGGTTTTGGTAAGAAGGAGGTATCCTTTGTCATTTTTATCTACATCACCTTCTCTAATCCACATTAGCTTAGCTTTGGGTCTCCAGGAATCACATTTCTGCCCTTAGAAAGCACTATCATTTTAGACATATCAATTGTCTCTAAAAGTGTTACTGGCATGAACCATGAGGGTCAGACCTGCTATAGGGCTTTCAGACCAGGCTGTATTGGGACAAGTACCTCCCCCAAAGACCACTGGCTTTTCATGCCCACCCTAGTCTTTCTAAAAAGTGTAAAGCCTAACCTAGAAGCCTGAGATGTAACATTAATGATATGGGTCCCAACACTCCTGCATTCCAGTGAGAAGGAAGCCAGACTGTCTGCTTTGATGGCTAACTGGATTTGAAGACCTTCAGAGAACTTGGAGCTTTGCTGAAGATTTAACGCCCCCTGGAGGACAATGTTATAATATATCTCTGTAAGTAGGATCATAGAAAGATGCCTACCTAAATATACCACCCCCCTTTTTTTAATATACCCTCTTTTAATCCCTACAGAAAGGAAAACCAAGTCTTTGCTAGGATAACCCTTTATAATTTTAAATAATTTGTATTTATTTGAGTGGTAAGTCACATTTACTTTAGAAACACTTTTACTAATTACATATACCTTCTTACTTTCTAAATGTTTTAAATAGCAGCTTCTTTGCTCAACCTTCTCCTTTAGCTTCATAACCTCAACCTTTTACATTAAAAAAAAAACCTGGGGATTTTAGCCTTATCATTGACAATACGTTCATCTGTGAAGCAAGGGAACTCATAAAACACTGCAACCCAACTGGAACATTTTTAAGAAAGGGCTAAAAAATATGTAATGCAAGATTTAACTTTCAAGAACACTCTGCAAATTGTAATGCACTGATATACAAATTCTGCCAGGTACACGCTGTTCTTTTTCATGTCCTCCTCTGGTTACCCACAATAATTCTTGTTCTGACATCAACAAGCATAAGGTAGTCTGATATGTGGGTAGGTTTTCCTTATTGGTTTGAGACGTTTAGTTTATAGCGTAAGTTTGCTCATTTATCTGGCACAGTTAGAGAATGAAAAACTCTGCTTAATTAACTGTTCAAGGTACTAGAGACAAGGAAAAGTCTTAGAATGTCAGGACTGGAAGAGTCCTAGAGATCATCTCACCCACTGATTTCACAGGCGTTGAAATGGAAACCCTTGCAGGCTTGAGGATTGACACTCATGTCTCCATAGTCCTCCTCCAGCATCCCTCTCAGAGAACCAATTGCCTCTCCCAATAAACTGTTTCCCAAACTTCAGAGAAACAGAACAGCATAATAATACACACCATGAAAATATCACTGGCTCTCAGCAGCTGTTTCTTGAGGATTTAGAAGGCATTTGAGGTTTCTGCATTGTCACAGAGTATAACAAGGAATAGTTATGATTCTAAAAAGCTTCTGATTTTTTTCAGATATGGTGAGAGGATGTTTCCCTTTTACAAATAATTGATGATCTGGTTTTCTAGTGGAGACACGGAGGAAATGATCTTGGTGCAACTTCCTGGGGAGGAGAGTTGATTAGCATTTGTTCCCTTGATTAACAACATACACCCTGAGTGGTCAAGTGCAGCCCTGTTGGCAGCAAGGGAGAGAGTTCAATTAAGTAATGTTCTTCTCCATTTCCAGAGCCCTTTCCCAAAGTGGTATCATTGATTCATCAGATTGGCTGGGTCTTACCCACACAAAGCAAAGCAGAGGCAAATTCATTTATGACACATTTGGAAATGCCCTCCCAGCCCTCTCCCAAAGCCAAATAGAATTCAGGTGAATCAGAATTCAGGGAAAAGAAAGACCTGAATTCCTTATTCCACATTTGCCCAAACTCGTTACATGGATGGTCCCAAATGCACCAAATGAACTAATGGGTCACACAGACACAGCAAGGAGAAATTCTCCAGGTCCAAGACTTTTCCATTCCAACCCAGAGAAGAGGGGAGACAGTAAAAGGAAATCCACTTCTATGTATGACTCTAATTTCCCCAACATTGAAAGAACCAAAGCTAGTATGAATCACTTAAGAAGTGTGTGTGTGTGTGTGTGTGTGTGTGTGTGTGTTCCCCAAGTTCAGTGAAAACGTCATGCTTCTCACTAATGGCAACTGAGTTGATCATGCTTGTGAGCTGTGCTCCTCCTTTGACTGATAACTGTTAGAAATTTTGCTCATTGTTAAAAATAAAAGAATCAATGCATTTACTTTCTTTCCCTGTGAGTGTCTGAGCATCCAACTAACAAAACTTTTTTAGATCTGTTCTTAAAAGCTAGGCCCCTAAAGAATTCACTAGTTGGGACCAGCATTCTATTTTTTGCCTTGATATTTTATTTATTATTTTCTTCAGAGAAGAGTTTGTAAAATGGAGGGCAATCTGAAATCTGGCTATTAGTCTAAAGATGAACAAACCAGCTGGCGTTGAATGCTGAATAGATTTTATTAAATAGCCCATAGTGCCCAGCCACGGTGGCTCAGTGGTTGGGCTGCGACCTATGAACTAGGAGGTCATGGCTCGATTCCCTGTCAAGGCACATGCCTGGGTTGCAGATTCAATCCACAGTGCGGGGCATGCAGGAGGCAGCAGGTCAATGATTCTCTCTCATCATTGATGTTTCTCTCTCTCTCTCTTCCTCTCTGAAATCAATAACAATTAAAAAAAAAGGCTCATAGTGAGTAAGATGGGCCCAATGCAGCTTCCTTAGGGTTGCTCAGATTTCTTCTGGAAGAAAAATACATGAAGGATGCTGGTGGATCCTCAAAGTCTTTCATCCTCACAGACAGTCTTGCCAATTCCCTGTCTGTCTGAGGAGCAAGATGCAATAACAAGAAGATAATCTGAAATGAGAAACTAAGAACAAAAACTTGGAAACGTGCTACCCAGAAGCAAGGCTTTGGGAGAACAAGTAGGGCTGACTTAAACTGACATTCTCAGCACTTCATCATGGACAAGCCCTATCTTCACATTGAAACATGAGCTGAGGAAGTCCTGTGTATAAATCACAAATGACTTTTTACAAATTAAAAGGTTTCACCTTTCCTTAACAAAAGTTATCATTCACTTGGCATAGTGTTCCTTCCACCTGTTCCTACCTTCCCTGGTTTTCACAACAGCCCTGCCACATAAACATTACCATTATTCCCATTTTACAGATGAGAAAACTAAGACCCTGCAAGTATTCTGCCCAAAATCACACAGATAATATGCAATAGTGGAGTCAGATCCAGCTACCTGCAAAGTCCTTTGTTCCATCTAAAGCACCTTCTTAGTCATGCATCATCCTTTAGTTTTATGGCATCTCATCTTAAGGCCCAAGATAAAAAATGGAGGAGGATAGGGTAAGACACTTGTCTTAATTTGTTCAAGAGAGACATGAGGTTCAAAAGAAAAAGGCAAGCCTTAGCTTACTCAGCCAGCGAGTGGAACCTGGTACTGGGGGACTACAGTGGTTCATCCTCTCTTCACGCCCATCCCTCTGTGCTCAACCCTGAAATCCCATGTGTACTGACAGTCAACCATGGTCTTGGGAAGGGAAAACGTATATATAGCTTTCCATCATGGTTCCATGATTTCAATTTGGTTCCATGGTTGCTCCTGGGATGGTGGTGACAGTGGTATCCAATGCATTGCTTTATGGAAGCCACATCTGCCCTCACTCCTACCAGCCAAATTCTAACTGGCACCTGCTGCATGCATTTGCATGAGGATTTTCTCTAGCCACTTAGAAAGAAGGTTGAAGATGCCAGGGAGTTGCTACTCTCTAGAATCAGCCCTCAACTGATGACTACTGGAGACTTGACATATAAACAACCTGCTCTTATGATCCTTGAAGCATGTATCCCACAATAAAACTGCTTTCTTATATCGCAGAGTTTCCCCAGCCTGATGAAGCTCCATTTGCCCATCATGGTAACATGTTTGGTGAGGCATCACCAGGTATTTTAGGAGTCTTTCCTTCTTTGTCTCATTTCTACATTACCCTCCCAGCAACCCCTTCATCTCCCACATAAACTCTTTGGACTCAAATCCTTGCCTCAGTCTCTACTAATTGGAAGAACTCAAACTAAGATACATAAGTATACCCTACAATCAATGTAACCCATGCCTGCCTAATGATCTGACAGATTAAGACAGTTTGTGAGAGATTTGGGTACCTCTGCCTGACCCCGACCTCCTGAACTATGATCCTTGGAAATTTTCTATTTTTTTACAAGTATTTCTTTAAGACTCCTCAAATCATTTATGTAATGAAACAGGAAAAAAATGCTTTTGTTTATTTCCTACCTTTTACATTTTCCTTGAATTTATAGATTGTTCCAGACTCATTTCCTGTTCTATATTGCTTAAGTTCTGATTTCTTTTTTTTTAAAGTTTATAGTTTATTAATCCTCTCATGAAAAAATCTGCACAATCATCACAGATAAAGTCACCGAAGAATCTTTACTCCTTCTTTTTGCCAGCACCAACATTGGCCTTTGCAATCCCCCTGACTTTCTTCATTCTATTCTTGCATTCCTTTCTCTGTTTTGTTGAGGTCTTCTTCTTCTCATATAGGCCATGTCTTGCAAGTCTGTGTTTGGGTTCATTTTTCTTGGCGTAATCCAAGGAGTCATAAATCATGCCAAAGCCAGTGGTCTTGCCACCACTAAAGTGGGTTCTGAATCCAAACACAAAGATGACATCAGGTGTGGTCTTATACATTTTGGCTAGTTTTTCCCGGATTTCTGTCTTGGGTACTGTTGCCTTCCCAGGGTGAAGGACATCAATGACCATTTGCTTCCGCTGAAGTAGTCTGTTGGTCATGAACTTCCTGGTCTGGATGGTTACCATGTCATTCGTGACCAGGGGCCCGGTCCACGAAATTCGTGCATGGGGGGTGGGAGGGGGCGGTCCCTCAGCCTGACCTGCACCCTCTCCAGTATGGAGCTCTTGGGGACTCTCACAATCCAGGACCTCTGGTTCTTAACCGCTAACCTGCCTGCCTGTCCTAACCACTCTGCATGCCTGCCTGCCTGATCCCCCTCACTGCCCTCCCCTCCAGCCTGGTCACCCCTATTAACTTTCTTTTTTAATCTTATCCCCTTCATGCACAATTGTATTTGACTTCCTTATTGGTTTCTTCCTCTTACACAATTTTTCTCTTTTATGTAACACTTTTCCTACTGACTCATCATTTATAAACTTTTCCTTTCTCCTTATTTCCTACTTCTGTTCCATCATCATTCTTCCCATTTTTCTACTACCCTCCTTCCTTTCCCACATTCCTTCTTTCCTTTATCTTTACCCCTGCCCACCCTCCCCTTTTCCTTCCTTCCCACCTTAATTTTTTCTTCACTTCCTCCCTCTGACCTGCTTTGCTCCCTCCCCCATTCCTTCCTTCTTCCCATTCTCCTTTTAAGCTCTACCAGCTCCCCCTTTATAATTTTTCTTCTCTCCCTCTTTTTCTCTCATC